>MNCI01005642.1:475158-512140 GCA_015680685.1 Gnetum montanum | reverse complement strand
CGTCTAATCTTGTGAGGGCTATCAACGTGATGGGGGAATGACTGTTAGAATGGAGGGTCCACAACAATGGATTCAATCGTTAGAACCCTTCGACATTTGGGGAATTGATTTTATGGGGCCTATTACACCAATGTCCAATGGAAAAGAATACATCATAGTTGCTGTAGACTACTTAACAAAATGGGTTGAAGTAGCTATCGTTAAAGATTGCACATGATCTATAGTTGCATGATTTGTTCAACAACAAGTCGTCAATAGGTTTGGTGTGCCGCGTGCACTTATCTCAAATAATGGAACAAACTTCACAGGTGAAACTTTTTAAAAGTTAATGTAAAGCTTAGGGGTTGAGCACAAATTGACTACACCATATCATCCCCAAGCAAATGGTCAAGCAGAGGTCACCAACAGGTAGATTACTAAGATACTAACCAGAACCATTAGTAAGTATAGGCGAGATTGGAGCACTAAACTGAATGATGCTCTTTGGGCATACTGCTCCACATGGAAACTCCCTATAGGCTACTCTTCCTACGAGTTAGTGTATGGAAAAATTCCAACACTCCTTATCCAAACTAAGCTCCGTACACTAGCCATGACATGTGACCTCAACCTTGACCTTAATCTAGCACAAAAACAAAGGTTGATGACTCTTAACTTGCTAGATGAAAATCAACTAGCTACCCTATCATCTAATGAGTTGCACAAGGCATTTAATAAATAATGTCATGACCTAAAAATTAGGAAAGTTAAGTATCAACTAGGAGATAAGGTCCTCTACTGGAACCCCACAAATGTGTCACAACGCACCAAATTTCAAACACTGTGGGAAGGACCTTACATTATCTATGCAACTTTTCCTTCAGGAGCCATGACCATATATAAACTTGAGAGCCTAGATAAGAGACTTTTAGTCAACGTGCAACAAACAAAACCTTTCCATGAGTTTAGGATAGCTAGGACATATGCTACCTTTGTAGGTGGACAACCCTACTCATTATTTCGGATCTCCTCCTTCCAACTCAATCATGGGGAAGATGGCCACCTTTGCTAACCATTGAAGGCCCTCAGTCCTTTCTACATTTTTTTTACATATTTTTTTTTTGCACATTTCTTTAAAATTTATTTTTTTTACACCATCGTTCATATTTTTACCATTTCTCTGTGTGATTACTTTATTTTGTTCGTCACCCAATAAGTGTTCATGATGGTGGCATGAATAATACCATGTTGATTGTTAATGTTTGGTTTTTACCTTTGAAGTAGGATGTTGATATTAAGGTATGGTTCTTTTGATTAAATAGGCAATGAGTCCATGATGTTCATGCATCCATAAAATCCTATGGTTTCCCTTGGCTTGGAACTGTACAGTCCCTTTCTTTAATAAAACTGTTAACGAATTGGTGACTGGGTATTTCTTAGACTAAGGAAAGACTCAAAAGATGAAAAGAGTGTGACTTCAAGGGGATTCTATGCATCTATGCTAGCCACTCTCTTGAGTGCTTGGATGTTTTTTCTTTGAGTTTTCCGCCATTCTTGCCATTCATCAAATCTCCAAAAGTTGAGTACATAAAAATAAATCTTTGCATGGTGTGGTTCTCACAAAAAAAAAAAATTAGTGAGAATTCAAAGCACACCCCTTAGACACAACAATGAAATTGGGCTACACACACTAGTTATGGCATTGAAAAGACATGCTATCCATGCCTGAAGGTTCCCTCTAACTAAGGCCCTTTCTCACTTCCTGGTTCTCCATCTTGCTCTCCTTGGAATGGTGGTGACTTTTTGTAGAGGCATTCTTGTTGCTTTAAGAGGATGGACTGCATAAATGTGTTGATGCGATGTCACTAAATGTGGTTTGTTGAGCCTAGATTTGGAATGAGTTCTACTTAATCACATTAACCATGAAACAAACAAGGGACTTTACACAACCTTGTTCTTGGGTTTCCATTCCATTTTCTTCTCTCCACCCTTCTTTTTCCATTTCTCACCTCATTGCTGATTTTATCATTAGTCTATACTTTGGTTGATTCATCGTTTTTCCTTGGTAATTTCTTGTGGGTAATTTTTTAACTCTTGCTTCTAAATGGCATTCCTAGAGCCTACAGACTCTTTGGTTTGTGGGTCTGTCAAGGCATTAAGGGCATGAGCTTGCTTTGGGGAGGACCCACTGGCATTCCTTTTTGGTGCACTTGTTAACTTCTTTCCCTTAACCATTTCCTGCAATCAACCATTTTTTGTTTCATCCCCATCTATGACATCCATTTTATTAGCATTGCCATTGTTACGTTTTCTCCATTTTTCTTATTCCTTATCCTTTTCCATCCTATTACTATTGGAGGATCGTTCTTAGTCATGGGGGCCCTTCCCTAGCACAATTTTTTCAAATTTTCCTAACCCCTACACCTTAGGTAGTCACCAGTGTTAAATCTCTAGAATCAGTATTTACCATAATCACAACTCAGCCAATGCACTTTACATCAAGGCAAGGTATCAACTGCATTGTGATTTATCTACCCTCGCTTATTTGTGACTATGTTGTGTGTGCAGATGGCAATCATACAACAATGGACTGGACCTGGAGGAAACACTCAGGATGGATTGGAACTAGAACGTTTACGAAAGAAGCAAGATTGGTGGTGTGGCTATGGATGAATAATGGAAGGTGCAATCTTGGCATCGGCAGCAACACGTCTCTTTTCTCTCTCTCTTTCCTTCTCTTCCAACTACTAAACAAGACTGGATGTCATTTATGTATAGTGTTCACTTTTGTGGTTATGAACACTAATGCTGTCATGTATTGTATTGTTGATCCGTTCACTGGACACGTTGAGTCAGTCACCCCGTTCCACTGTTAATAATCATTCAGTCAATAATCCCATATCTTCCCAATATTTTGTAAGGAACTTGAGGATGAGTTTTCATTCAGTCATGGGGGTATGATGAACCGCGATATCGCATCCATGATATCGGATCAACCATGCGATGTTGGATACCTGATATCATAGCCTGTCTCCTTGCTTATAAATAAGAGGAGGCACCCTTGGTTTCCACATTAGAAGTTAGTCCCTTAACCAAACTCTTGTCATTTGTTTCCTCTAGAGTTAGAATTATTTCTTCGTTCCCACAATAGGAGTCATAGAGTGAATGGATCTTTATTCGAGCATTGTGTACCTAAGCACACTTTGTGTACGACAATAAAGATGAACTTTATGATAAACCTTGCAGCATATAGAATAGATTAATTAGTGTTAATTATTATTTAATGATTTCCTAGTTAATTAATGATTTTTCTCACCTTACAACTTTCTTAGTTAAATACATTTAGTATGACCGCTTCAAGCATGCGTGTAGTGCTTGGTAACCCAGTGATGATTAGCATTTGGTAATCCTAGTAGTGTTGCATTGGTTCAAGATGTGTATGGCAAGTGGGAATGGATACTGGTGTTAGGAGTACCTAGAACTTAGTTAATGAATAGTTAAATTAGATTAGTTACTTAGTTATCTCTCTCTCTCCTCCTTATTAGCATAGGATATAAAGCACATAAAAGCCATAAAAATCGTATGCCTCAAGCTTACTTAACCATAGAACTGTGACATACAAGTAAGTTTGGGAAGACAACGATTAATCAACCCATTATTGTTCCATAAAGGAACATAGGCACTTAGTCCTTGGAATTCGACCAAATCATGCGTGAAATGCTCGTATTCGTATGGTTGAGCATAGGGGTACCTCACTGCTCATTAGCAGTCAAGTTATTTTCTGATGATATCAAAAGCATAGTATTTTCTTGAGGACCTTTTATAGATAGAGTAGAGTTAGAGGAAGTCCTTGTCCTTCAAAACGTTTCTAGACTTACCCTAACTAGGGAACATTTGATGAATCTTGGTTCACTTGTTATAATGTTTTATTGTGTAGTGATTACCCTAGTAGCACTCTTTTGTTGTGGTTATGTTGGTAGTTCTCCTTGCATGACTAGCGATGGCATTGGTTGTAATGGATTAGGAGCTTGATATGAGGGACCTGGTGCTAGTTGAGATGTGTAAGGATGAAAATCCATGTATGATGTCATGCCACTCAAATAATACATCGTACAATTGACTTAAATCTACACTATAGGCACTCACTGACCATTTGCTAAGATTATGAAATACAATTGTAAGAGTATGGCTACACTACTGACTAAATCATACTAAATACACATTGGATGCTTGCATGTTTATAGGAAAATACATGTATTACGTCAATGAATATATGTTAATGCATTTAGTTGTGTCAATAGGGATGCATCGACGAGGTTGCATCAATACATCTAAGATGCATTTCTTGTTAATGCATCTATGTGTTTTCATCCACACATATGTGTTGAGAGGCTTCATTGATGGGGATGCATCAATGAAGTTCCCTGACATATCACATCTCATCATGCTCTCACAACTGACGTAAAAATCATCCTTGAGTTATATATAAATGAACAAAGTTTCATTACAAAAATTGTGGGGTGACCAAGACTAGATTGGCTACCATTACAAAATTAGAGTGCTGCAAACAAAATTTTATTCAAGTGGATGTATTAAAAAATGAAGAAAAGACTAGACAAACATTAAAGTTTACAAAATTTTAGAGGTCTTCAAATATTTATTGAAGATAAATCTTCTTATTGTTACTAGCCGTGGTAGACTTTCCAACTATGATTGGTGATGAGTGGTGAGGTACCCCTACACTCAACCATATGAAACGAGCGTAGCATGCACAATCTGGTCGAACTCCGTAGACTAAGTGCCTACACACCCCATGGAACACTTGGGGGTTAATCATTCATTGTCTTCCTAGACTTACTTGTAGTTGTCACAGTGTATGGTTAAGTAAGTCCAAGGTATATGATTTTTATAGTCTTTTATGTTTTTCTCCTATGCTATTGAGTTGAGGGTTGAGAAACTAATTACTAATTCTAACTAATAAACTAATTCTAAATTACCTAGCATCTGCATCCATTCCCACTTACCGTACACACCCTGAACCGATGCAACCGCGGCTACCAAACGCTAATCATTGCTAGGATCACCACGCGTAATACACGTGCTTGAAGTGATCGTACTGAGGCACTTAACTAGGAGGAAAGGGCTGAGAGAATCTAATCTAGCCTAAGTGTGATGAGCGGTCAATTCCTTGACTAACCGTACACATCTTTGTGCATGACTACCACTGGGATTACCAAGTGCAAATCCTGAATATGCCATTGGGTTACCAAGTAGTCACACTAGATGCTCGTAATCAAGTCGTACTCATTCCACGTTCTAGGAGTTTAAGGGTGAGAGAGAAAGCAATAAATAAAATCCTATTCCATGCATTGACAGGTTTATCCAGGAAGTTCATCTTTATTGCCGTACACAACTTGTGTTCAGGTACAATGTTTCTCGAATAAAGATCCATTCACTTTAGGACTCCTACTATGGGCACATGGAAAATATTCTATCTTTGGAGTGATCAATCTGCTAGAGTTTCCCTACTTCTAGCCTAGGATGATCAAACAAGGGAGAGCCGCCTCTTATTTATAGCTATGATGGCGCACCACGATATTGCATACGCGATATCACAGGGGACGATGCGATATCGTGTACGCGATATTACATGGGATGCGATATCGCAACTCATCATAACCACATGACTAAATGAAAACTCATCCTCGAGTTCCTTAGAAAACATTGGAAAGGTATCGGATTATTGAGGTGAATGGAACTAATGGGATGACATGTGAACAGATCATCATTACAAGACTTGACAAAAATGGTGTTCATGACAACAAGGATGAACACCTTATTACATTGATATCAGGCCTTAGTTGGCAACTGAGAAAGAGAGAGAGAAAGAAGTGTTGCTGCTGCCAATGCTAAGATTGCGCCTTCCGTTGTCCATCCGTAAGTGCACCATCGATCTTGCTCCTTGCATAGTTGCTTCCAACACGGCTCCATTTCAAGTGTTTGCTCCAGATCCAATCCATTGTTGTATGATCGCCATCTATACACACAACACAATCATATATTAGCAAGGGTAAATGAATCATCATGTAATTAATACCTTACTTTGGTATAGGTCCATTGGCTAGGTTGTGGTATGGCTAATTGCAGATCTGGGGATGTATTAATGATGACTACCGAAGGTGTAGGGGTTAGGAAAAAAATTGAAAAAGTTGGGGCTAGGAGAAAAATTAAAAAATTGGGCCCTGTACCCCCATGACTAATCATGAACCTCCAGTAGTGTTAGAATGGAGAAAGAAAAGGAGTAAGAAAGATAGATAGAAAGGGACAACTATGGCATCGATGAAATGGATGTCAAGATGGAAATGAAAAAAAGAAAATTAATTACACAAATGTGAGGGGAAAGAATTTAACTGGTGCATCGAAGAGGAATGTCAGTGGGTCCTCCCTAAAGCAGGCTCATGCCCTTAATGCCCTGACAAACCCACATTCAAAGAGTCCATAGGCTCTAGGAATGTCAATTGGAACAAGAGTTAAAGTCTTAACTGCAAGAATTTACCAAAAAGAAAACAATGCATCAACCAAAATATATACACTAATGATACAACTAGCAATGAGGTGAACAATGGAGAGAAGGGTGGAGAGAAGAGAATGGAATGGAATCCCAAGAACAAGATGGTGTACAGCCCCTTGTGTGTTTCATGATTAATGTGACTTGGCAAATCTCATTCCAACTCTGGCCTCAAACCAACCACATCCAGTGATGTCGCATCAATACATTCAGCCAAACCATCCTCTTGAAGTAACAAGAATGCACCTCCAAAGAGTCACCACCATTCCTACGAAACAAAGGAGAGAATGGGAAGCGAGAAGGGCCTTAGTTAGAGGGAACACTTTTGGTTCCATAACCAGTGCTTGTAGCCCAAGTTTATTTCATCTAAGGGGTGTGCTTTGAATTCTCACTTTGTTTTTCTTCTCTTTTTTTTTGTTTTTTTTTTGTTTTTTGTGTTTTTATGCGTGAGAACCACACAATGCAAAGACTTTTTATTTTTATTGTCTCAGCTTCCGATAATTGGGTAACATCGGAACGGTAAGAAAACTCAAGAAGAAAACATCCAAGCACCCAAGAGAATGGCCAACACAAAAGCATCAAGTTCCCTTGAAGTCACACCCTTTTCAAACCTTGAGTCCTTCCTTAGTTTGAGAAATGCCCAGTCACCAATTTGTTAAAGTTCTTATTATGAAGGAGACTGTACATTTCCAAGATAAGAGAGACCATAGAAACTGGTGGATGGATGGATGAAGTGAACTCATTGCCTACCATATCAAAAGAAACATTCCTTAGTAAACATTGGCAAATGACATGAAAATAGTTCATACCATCATGAAGAACACTTATTGGGTGATAAACTTACAGGGTGGATCACACACACACACACACACACACATACAAAATGGAAAAGTACAACAATGTTGTAAAACAAAAACAAGAAAAGTTAAAGAAATTTGTAAAACAAAAATGTGTAAGACAAAAACGTGTAAAACAAAAATGTGTAAGACAAAAACTTGTGAAACAAAAATGTGTAAAAAAAATGTTGTAAAACAAAAACTTAAAAGAATTGAGGGCCCCATATGGTTAGCATAGGTGACCATCTCCTCCATGATTGAGTGGAAAGGGAGAGATCCAAAATAATGAGCATATGTTTGAATTTCTTAAAAGTGTCCAACTTCTCCCAATTGATGATCTTAGATTAAGGGGTGGAAGTTGGTAACGCTCATATTCCAATGTGTCTATGCCTTCATTGTTGGCATGGTTTGTCTCCTTAGTTTGTTCCATGCATATTTTTTTGCTCTTTCGAGTAACTGTCAACCACGGGGTGTCTACTACTTGTTGTGTGGTTGCTACATATAGACATCTTTGTTTCAAAGTTTCAAGGACACACCTATTACATGGAGGAATTTCCTCCATGTCATCATCCAATGAATCACTGTATGTGATGCATGGAACTTTCCTCTTCTCAATCTTTCCATAAATGTTTATCTTAGATATCTTCAAGGAAATATTGTGGATCCTAAGGCATGCATCTACTATACTCATCCATGCTCTTCCCATTATAATTGGGAAGTCCCCTTCATTGTTATTAACTTCAATCACCAGGAAATTAGTTGGGTAGGACCAACTACACACAGTGATAACAATGTCCTCCACCAATCCTAAGGGAATGGTGATGGACTGATCTTCTAGCTCTAGTTGAATGTTACTCTTCTTAAGTTGTGGTATGTTCTAGGTTTGATACATTTCTTGTGAAATTAGGTTGACTCTGGAACCTGAGTCAAGAAGCGCCTTATGTGGTGCATTCCCGGTAATTTGTAGATAGATTAAGGGACTCCCATGGTCAGTTAGTTTCCTGGAAAGGTGGCCTACCTTGATCCAGTCGGTTACGGTATGTGTTAACATAACCGTATGCGTTAAGCTTTGTTGGACTGAAGGGTGCTCCGAAGTGTTAGATGGTGGAGGCATGTACATCGGCTCAATCGCTTGTTGTTGCAAGAGTTTGTCTGGGCTTCTGGTTCTAAAGAAAAGTATTCTCTTTTTACAGTTGTCAGAACTAGCAGTAGGTTGAATATTCACAGCTCTCACAGCGTGACGTTGCTGCGGTTGAGTAGGGAGTTCCCCTTGCATTGTTGGAGTAGGAGGTGTTATAGGAACTACAGGTGGAAGAGGTGCGGATGGAGTTGGAGGATGGTGTATATGTGGGATGTCTCCCAGAGGAGAAGGAGTCCTCCTAAAGTACTCCCGAACTTGGTAGTGACGTTGGGGAGTTGTGTGACTCATAGAGTCACTTGGAGAAACCAGCTACTACACATAATAACCATAAGGATTGGGCTTCCGGTAAGGATACTGTTGTGTTGGCGGTGGCATCTTCCATGACTATGGGTATTGCCACTGCTGATGCTATCTAATGGGCTACGGTGGAGTTCCACTTGGATAGTACGTTAGTGGTTGGTGGAACTGCCTTAGGTTACCTTGTGGATAAGGTAACCTTCGGGGTGTCTGCTATTGGTTAAGTCTTGGATTAAGTGCATACACCCCAAACTCCTGTAAATTTGAGATGATTGGATAACATCCCTTGGAATGATCATAATGGCAGATCTCACATCCACTGTCATCATCTGTGTCTGAATCCACAACCTCATCAAAGATAGTAATTTTCCTCTTACCCTTGTTATGTGCAGGGCCTGAATTTCTCTGCTTTGTCTTATCTTTGTTACTACTTCGTTCCTCCTTAGACTCTTCTACAATTTTCAAGATAGTTTCAAGTCTGGAGTTTAAGGAATCCCACAATTGATCCATATTAGCTGATACTTCTGTTGTTAGTTTTTGAATCGGCAAGGTTTTTCTGTTCACCAACTCTTCGAGTGGTGACTCATCCTCCTCATCACAAAATTTCGCTTCCTTCTTTCAAAGGGAGGGGTCGTGGTTGTATTCTTCTACACTTTCCCTTTTTCGTAGCTCACCTTCTTCTTTTGCTACTTGTTCCAAAAAGCTATGTACTTCATGGCTCTACGTTGTGATAGTCTCCCTTGGGCATAAGTCCCAAGGGTTCTTATAGTTTCATGTCTGAGCCCATCTACGATGTGGTGAAGTTGATCCCGCTGAGCGTATTCATGGCCCGAGCAACGATGTAACAATGTGTAGTAGCGGGCCATGGCAGCATCCAAGGGTTCAAGTGTACCTTGTTTCCAGCCTTGGATATGCTTACGTAAATTAGACACTCTGGAGTACGTTTGATATTTATCGTTGAAGAGTTTTAACATCATACTCCACCTCCTGATGGTTTTTGGTTCTAAGGACCAGTACCAACTCTCTACTTCCTTGGTGAGTGTCCTGGGAAACAACTTAAGTTTTTGCCACTCATTCTTAATGTTTTGCAAGGCGCAGGCATCGTGGAATGCTTGTAAATGATGTTGGGGATCAGCGTTGTATCCCCCTTCAAATCGTGGGATGTTGTTCATGTCTAAGCATTTGATCTTACTATCTTTTAAATTCCTCGTGGGAATTCTAACAGTCTCTGTTATGTCAATCATAANCTCTCGACTCTCTCGTTGAGGTCTCTCATTTTTCTTACCTTTATCCTCTTCGTTATGCTCATGCTGGTTGCGCCCAGATGTGGAAGGAGAGGGTGAGTGATGAGATGAAGGAGAAGAAGAAGGGGAACCATCGCCATGGCGATGCTTCTTGCCTTCTCTTCGGCTGCTACGGCCTCGATCGTGATGACGATCTAAGTGCCTGTCTTTATCATAAGTTATTGTTCCCTCTGTGAACAATTGGTGTTCATGGGCATCAAAACTAGGGTTATGTATTTTTGATCATAGGTTCTGATACCCTGCCTCCTCACCATCGTTAGGAGGGGGAACATCATTTGCTAAAGAACCCGTTATAATGGGTTCCTCATCTCTTATTTCACTAAGGACGTGAGGGCCTTTGCCCTTCATCAATGTATGTTGGCTCTCCTGCCTTGAGTTCCTCATACATTGTGCTTCTATGGGATAATAATCCCTTGAGTCAAAATCTTCCGCCACGTATTCAGCGTATAGTTCTGTCATGCTAATTTGTGCCAAA
Organism: Gnetum montanum; assembly: GCA_015680685.1. Lineage (NCBI taxonomy): Eukaryota > Viridiplantae > Streptophyta > Gnetopsida > Gnetales > Gnetaceae > Gnetum > Gnetum montanum. The sequence continues at coordinate 501,540 of MNCI01005642.1, read as the reverse complement.
GCACGGAGAAGCATGTTTGGGACTACACGATCTGGAGGTAACACAATGTTACCATGCAAGTCTCTCCAGCACATCTGCTCGTCTTGATGGAGAATAAAAGTAAAGTTGGGGATATACTCATCGGGATGAGTATATGTCAACTTATATTGTTGAGGAACTTGGGGATTTAGGTTATGTGTTTTTGATTGCCGACTGTTCTTTGTATTGTCCCTGGGTGGTGAGTTGCTCTTATTAGAAGAAGACTTTTTTATCGGTGTGCTATTTCATCGTTATATAAATTCTTATTTAATTAATTAACTTGAAGGTTCATTTAGGCTCCCAACGATGTGAGTGATATCCTTTATGTTCTATTCAGCGCACAAACACTTAGTCCTCGGCAATGGCACCAATGATGAGTGGCGAGGTACCCCTCCACTCAACCATACAAAACAAGCGTAGCACGTGCAATCCAGTCGAACTCCACAAACTAAGTGCCTACACACCCCATGGAACACTTGGGGGTTAATCATTCGTTGTCTTCCCAGACTTACTTGTAGTTGTCATGGTGTATGGTTAAGCAAGTCCGAGGTATATGATTTTTATAGTCTTTTATGTTTTTCTCCTATGCTATTGAGTTTAGGATTTAGAAACTAATTACTAATTCTAACTAATGAACTAAGTCTAAATTACCTAGCGTCAGCATCCGTTCCCACTTACCGTACACACCTTGAACAGATGCAACTGTGGCTACTAAAGGCTAATCGTTGCTGGGATCACCATGCGTAACACACATGCTCGAAGTGGTTGTACTGAGGCACTTAACTAGGAGGAAAGGGTTGAGAGAATCTAATCTAGCCTAAGTGCGATGAGCGGCCGATTCCTTGACTAACCATACACATCTTTGTGCACGATTACCACTGGGATTACCAAGCGCAGATCCTGAATACGCCACTAGGTTACCAAGTAGTTACACTAGATGCTCGTAATCAATTCATACTCATTTCGTGTTCTAGGAGTTTAAGGGTGAGAGAGAAAGCAATAAATAAAATCCTATTCCAAGCATTGCAAGGTTTATCTAGGAAGTTCGTCTTCATTGCCGTACACAACTTGTGTTCAGGTACAATGTTGCCCGAATAAAGATTTGTTCACTTTAGGACTCCTATTGCGGACACATGGAAAATATTCTATCTCTGGAGTGATCAATCTGCCAGAGTTTCCCTACTTCTAGCCCAGGATGATCAAACAATGGAGAGCCACCTCTTATTTATAGATATGACGGCGCACTGCGATATCGTGTACGCGATATCGCAGGGGACGATGGGATATTGCGGCCCATGCGATATTGTGTCTCATTAATTGGTATGTTGATGCTTCTCTTCTATGCAGAACATTTTTGAGGGGTGGACTAAAATTTCTCCTCATCATCCCATGGGTCTAGCAAACATGTGATGTTTGAGCTTTGATCCTTGTATGTGCTACTATTTGTCCATGGGCATATCCTCTATTGTTCCCCTACGGCTTCGTTTCCTTTACTTTTTACAAGACCTTCAACCTTAAGGATTCTATTTAGCATCATCTAAAATCACCAAAGAATCAATATTAGTTTTGATAATTTTCATTAATGATTATCCCTTTCTAAATCCTTAGTTAGCTCAAAATTCAAAAAAATTTGAGCATGTAAACTTAAGATGGTTTCATCATAATGTTTCCCAAGGATCTAAGGTAACTAAAATCAAGTTGTTCAAGTTATTTTGATTATTTTTACTATTATTTACCATAATTTTTGAAAATTAGGTGTTTGAAAAATTTCAAAAAGTACATCCTTAACCCCCACACGATAAATGAGCTTAACTTTAAAAGTCACAAGTTTTCAAATAATTAAAATTGAAGGATTGGCTCACAAGATGATCAAGAGATATTGAATTTGAGGGATATTTTATTACAAAAGTAGTAAAGATTAATCGAAATTAATGAGAAGTAGTCCCAAAATCATGCATAAATTTAGAGAAGCCATCAATGATGTTCTTGAAGATATGAGGTTTGGTTTAAAGCCATGATCAACAAAAGTTATGTAAGTGGGTTCTTCATAAAGTAGGCTCTTGCCATAATGCTCTTGCATAACCACTTCCATAGATGTCCATGGGCACCTTAGAAGTTAAATGTAGATCATGTCTTTGTTCTAACAACACACAACTGCCTTGGTTAGGATCCTGCACTATACTATACAAAATCATTAGGTCCATAATGACATGCAGTAGTGATGTGAATAATGGAATTAGAAGGGATTGCAAAGATTGGGATGTAAGGTACATAACCATGTCTGCAATGGGTTCTTATGTCAATTGTAATTAAAATGACTATCATACTTATCCATCCAAGTTTCAAATCAAGTCCATATCATTAATAGTGACCTTGCATTAATGTGTTCTTTCCTACCTATCATCATGAGTCCACAACAACCACAAAGAACAAACATCACTCCAAAAAAAAAGAAGAAAGGAGAAGAAGAAAGAAAGGGCTTTAGTTAGAGGGGTGCATTCAAGCATGGGTAATACGTCTTTCTAGCCCCATAACCATTGCTTGTAGCCCATTATTATGTCTAAGGGGTATGCTTTGAATTCTCATTATTTTTTTTTCTTTTTCTCTTTTTTTTTTATTTTCTTTTTTGCTTTTTTTCTCTTTTCTCCTTTTTTAATTTTTTTCATGGAAACTACATCATGCAAAGACATGCTTCCTATTTGTTGGTCAACAATAGGAGTGATGGTATGTTCCATGAGGATTCATAGACCACAAGAAGGAAGTCAATGAGAGAATTCAACAAATCCCCTTGAGGTCACACTCTTTACCATCCCCACTTGGTCTTTCCCTCTTTGTTTAAGGCATAATGATCAGTATTTAATTTTAGTTTTATGTAAGAAGAACCATATTTTTTTCATGATAAAGACCTATTATTTAGAGAACTAGAGGGATGGATGATGTGGTCTCACTACTTTACACAATTATTTATCCAATCATCTTGATAGCATAGGACAAAGATCCAACACATGATGTTGATATCTACATCATGATTGACAATATTTTTATTAATAAAGACATAGTAGAAATTCATAAAACATAAAGGAAATGACTTAATAAAAGAGAATTATAAAGAGAAGAAAAATAACCACAAATAGAAAACATATTAAGAATTAGAAAATTTTTGAGGAAATAGGAAAAGGATAAAAAATTGTAAAACAAAAAAGTGAAAATGCACTTATTAGTTCTTGATTCAAGATGGAGCATCTCCCCCATGACTAAACTCATGGGCAAGCATTTACAAAATGGATCACACATTCCCTTGGTTATACACCATAAGCTTTCCATTTATCATCTTTAATAATTTAGTTTTTCACTTGGTAGCACATTTAACAATAATGATAATCACATTTCAATCATTTGGAGATATATCTTCAGCTGGACTAGAAGATGTTTTCTTTTTAAGGGGTCCAGACATGTTTTCTTATTTATTTTCTATTTTAGTTCTTGTGTCTCATTGTTTAATATCCTTTTTATTATGTATAGTTAGAGTGTAAGATGTTGCCCTCTAATTTTTCTATTTAGTTCATTTTCTTAGGATAAAAACTAATAAGTGGGTTGGATGTTTTCATGCATCTTTTGAAGAGTTTTGTATTCTCATTTTCGAGCCACTGGGTGTCTTTTGGTTTAGTGACTATTGTGTAGACTTGGTTTTACACACACACTTGTTCCTTAAGTTTGTTGTGGGTTGGTATAGGAGTTGTGTTAACACTTTGAACTTTCAACCCACAACTGCACTTTTTATCATTATTAGTAATGCATGGAATTTTCTATCTCTCTACAATGATAGCTTCATCTTTGATGATGTGTGTTGAAGTGGTAATGGTTATTGGCTTTTGCGTAGGATTAGGAGATATTATTTTTGTGAGGATGGGGGTTGAACCAGATTGTCCTGGTGCTAGTTTTGATGAGCTAGTAGGGCTACTAGTTTTATTCATACGTGTGAAAACTGTCCTAAATAAAGGATGTTTCTGAGACTTTTGCTAAGATCTACTAACATTATCATTTGCTTGTATGTTCATAGCACAAGTTGGATTATTTTGTTGAGGTTGTGATGCCAATCCTTGCTACATTATTGGTGGTGACATATGATGGAGGAAAGTATGAGAGTGTTGAGGATGTGACATATGATGAGAGGCATGGGATGACGATCTCACAGGAGATGTTGTGGGTCGATGATATTCAGGAGAGTAGTAGTAGTGATTTGAGGTAGAGGAAGTAGAACCATTTGGAGAAATATGTTGTTGAACATAGTATCCATAAGAGTCTGGTTGGCAATAAGGGTATTGCTAGATTATTAATGGCATCTTCCACGACTATGGGTTTTGTCACTATGGTTTATGGTAGTTTTGAGGTTGATAAGAAGTTGCACTGGGATAGTACTATTGGTTGTAGGACTGTCTATAATTATCTTGTGGGTAAGGCAATCCCCTAGGCATTTACTTTTCTACAAACTTAGGATTTAGAGAAAAAGCCCCAAACTCTTATAGATGTAACATAACTAGGCAATAACCCTTTGGATGTTCATATTGGCAAATGTCAGATCCATCATCCTCTTTTGTGTATAAGTCTATAACCTCTTCTACTACAGTTATTTTCCCTTTTTACTAATAACTGTCATTATGTGTTTCTTTGTTCTTTTTCCTCTTCTTGTTTTGTTCACTTAATCCTTTTTGCTTTACCTTCTCCTCTATGATTTTCATGTTGGTTGTAACTTTTTCATTCATCAACTCCCACATCTTATCTCTCCTTGCTTCAATCTCAATGATAGACTTTTGTATTGGCAAGGTTTTGTGTGAAATCAACTCAAGAGTTGCCTCTTTTTCCTAATCATAAATATGAACCTTTTTTTTTATGAAGAGTTGGATCCCAGTTATATTCCTTTACACTCTCCCTTTTACATAGCTCTCATTCTTTTTTGCCACCTGTTTAACTAGCATTTTTATTTGATGGGCTCTCCGTTCTAATAATCATCATTGGCATAGATCCCAAGGGTCTCTCTCATTTTGTTACTACTGGCAATCACTTTGGACAACCAACGTTGGGGGCCTCTAGTCTCGTGACCTTTGGGATCACGAGATGTGAAGGTGTTCTTCAGATAGGATTTAGGTGATTGCTAGTCTTTGGCAACACCAAGGCCTAAATACCTCCAAATATACTCAGTGGTTATGAAACGAACTAAATGTTAAAATGGGTTGTTGTTGTGAATGTTAAAATAGTTGGGTTGTGTATGAAATTGTAATTGGCTTTCATAAAAGAAATTCAGCGAACTTTGTCAAATACTATTAGTTGTTGAAGGTTTCTATTTTGTCAAATCACTTAGTCTATATAGTCCTTATAGTACATTACTTGTAACAAATAAAATTTCCTAGAAATGTTTGAGCACAATTCTACCATAATCTACTCCTAATTTTCCCCAAAGAGAAAGTTTCACAAGAAAACTAGAAATAGAGCGAGATCCAATGGGTTTTAGAAAGAGAAAAGAAAAGAGAGCAAATTTTTGTAAATCTCAAACATTTAAGTAAGACAAATTGACATGAGGAAACACTTTACAATAAAGCTATTCCAATTCAATCTATTATGAATTGTTTAAACCCTTTGAGCTCAACAAGCAATTTCATAAACGACATTTTTATTTAACTACCAAAACACTTTATAAACAACAAAGTACAAACTTCTATTTGGCTAGTTAAATATTGGTCAAGAATTGCAAACAATAAAACTTCCAGAAAATTTGACAATTTCAATATTGCAATATTAAAGCAATAAACTTTATTAATAAAGAAGCTATTTCAATCATCTCAAAGTATCAAAGAATATCTAGATTTCCTAAACTCAAACAAGCAAATTCTATAAGACATCACTATTAATTTACTCAAGATGCTTTTCTAACACAACATAAGCTCTTATTTGGTAAACCTTAATAGAAGTTTAATATTGTGCAAAAATAGAGCTATAAAGGTAACTTAGAAAAATCCAAAAATCAAATATCCAAACATGATACTATTTAAACCATTAGCTAAGCAACTAAAACAAAATAGGAAGAAAAAAACTCAAATTGATGCCTTTAGCAAACTATGCTTTATAAGAAATCTTTAATACTCTTCAAAGTTGCTTCTTCCAAATCCCCCCCCCTAAAATCTAAATTTGAAGCCCTTTTTATAGTGGCTTTTGGGTGGTTATAATCATCATTATAGGGGGTAGTTATAACCACCATAGAGTTAAGTACTATAATTGACAAGTGTTTGGTAGTTACAACCACCATGGAGATTAAGAAGCTACAATTGACAAGTGTCTTGTTTGGTGATTACAACATTATGAAAAATTAAAATTTGGTTACAACCACTAAGGAAAGTTAGTCACAACCACCTGTTTTTTCTTCTTATCTTGAATGCATCTTTTCATAACTTTAATATATTTTTTTACATAGGTAGTCCTTCCGAACACCAATAGTTCTTAACATCTTCGCACTATACCATTTTCTGGCCAATATTCTACCTCTGGTTGACATGTTCTGAGTAGAATGGCATTTCTTGTCAACCTTTTGTTCATGAGCTCTCAAATGTTAATGCTTGCTAATAGTACCTGCCGTGTATGTATGCAAGCACCGTGGTGGATCGTAAATTCCAATGTAAATTAAAGTCCGGCAGCCTGTGGATCCATTCTTGTTGGCCGTACCAGTATCCACTCAGTTTCTTAGGTGAGAATCCCCAAACCTTGTGACCCTCCATGGCCTGAGAAAACCTTCGTTTGGCTGCAGCCAAACCCCTGTATCTGCACACGAGGCGCAACAGAATTTCAGAACTGGCTCTGGTTCGTCTTTTGCTGTATGTTTGTTGTTTGGCGGTACAGTGCAAACTGGCTCTCCTGGCTAGCAGTCGAGCTGCATCCCACCTGACAGTCCGAAAAAGAAGGCAACAAAATTTGCACGTGGAGAGGTTGCAGAACGAGCTGGCAGCCCTCTACTCGCAGGTGGCATCGCGGAGATTACAGTCGTCGTCGTTGTCATCGTCTTATTTGTAGCAGACAGTATCAGCGACCAATCCCAGCAACGACACGAACGCTTACCATATGAGCTTCACAATGCCAAATAATAACGCCTTGGTGTGTTGCAAGTCTTGCAGGTTTCTGTAAAACAGAGTTGCTGGTATCATCTGGTAGTATATGCCAAACTCCGGGCCGCAAATTCTGAGACTAAAGAAGCATAAACTGGAACTGCCTCAGGCTTGAAACCATTCATGACTACTTGAACCATGCTAGAATCCCCTGCTTTGTTTGCCTGCTGAGCAAATCCGTTCATGGAAGGAGGACCTGAGGTATCTGAGCTTTTAAACCAGGCTAGGAAGCAGCAGCTGAGACGCTTCGTTAATTTCCGGCTTCCCGCAGGCACAATGACGGTGCTGCGGCTTCTGGCCACAGACACTTCCGAGACCTGCGCTTGAGAAACTGGAGACACGACTGATGCTTACATGTAGACTGTAGCGTAGGTGTAGGATTTATTTATACGATTGGAGTGCTCCCAGCAGGATGATTGAGTGCAGGAATGGGTTTAATATTTGTTTTGTCCGAATCCCAAAAACATGAAACTGATTCGATCTCCATTGCTGCCCTAGATGATCCTCAATTCACGGGATTGTGATCAAAAGCATTTTTGGATCCGATTTTTTTTTGTGAATAATGGGTTAGTGGACATGTACGCCAAGTGCAGAATTCTAGATGATCCAAGTATGGTGTTTGATGAAATGCCTGTGCATTTACTCGGTTTCATCTCCTGATTCATAGAATCAGATTTTACCATGATTCTCAGAATCATAACCAGCGTTACAAAAACTTTATCTTTCAATTTCTAAACCATGTCCAACAGCTTTTATAATCAGCTTCCGTAGCCAACAATTTCGTAGCCAACAAATCCATTTTTATCGCATCTGAACGTTCAAGATCTTTCTTTTCATTTTCCATACATGAAATTTTAGCATCGCTAGCACTTTCAGTTGACACACCTTGTTTTTCCCATGAATCCATAGCAGCATTCAGATCCCAATGTGACATGTCATCAGTAACTAGAATTCAATCTCAAAAGTAATCCCTTGTCTTGTTTCATCAAAACCTTTGTCAATGTCACTTAGCTTTCGTCCCTAGAGCTAGTTCACAACCTTTTTAATCAGCCATAACACTAGTATCTCCATCCTCTTATTCGATACATTCTAAGATAGTTTAAGATGTACCGGAATCATTTCTCTTATAGTCCAATTCAAGAGATATCTGGCTTTCTTTCTTAATATTTTGAAAAGTAACTTCATCAGTCTTCTAACATATAGGTGCACTGTCAACAATAGTTGGAGAGATTCAACCAAAATGTCATCAAGATCTTGGCTTGGTATATTATTATCCCATTCATAGATTCCCAGGAACAATCAGATTGATTGCATTGTACCACTTTGTATGACCTACTAGGGTGCACTGTGGTAAGTTTGTTTTATGTAAATCATAATAATAGATATTGTAGTCCACAAAGGCAAAGATAATTTGATATGCAAAAAAATTGAACACAACAAACATTTGCAACTGTTTTAAGAGTATCAATGCTTCTTTCTTGTTTAATGCTCCAATGTTTAATTGTGGAATCATCACTCCCACTAGCTAGTTTTGTCTAACAAATGCTTTCCTAGTACTAGATTTCCCTTGTGAAGGCATTAGAGAAAGAACTGATGATTGTGAAAAATTGATAACCAGGACGTGCTGAATTTGAGTTTACTACCTTGAATTTAATTTCTTCCATAATCACTCCTTTCTTGCCAACAATAATTTATTTTCCAATGCTACAACCTTGTAAAGTATGTTCCATGAAATGGCCAAAATGTGCCAACATTTCTTGCCCTTCTTAAAATGCTTGAAGAAATTTATGCAAGCTCTATTTTAAACTGAACTGTAATTGAAGCTTTTTATTGGACTTTATAGTGGAAAATAGTAAATCTTTTTGGAGGAAAATTCCCATTGAAATTAAGGTTTAGTGGTATAAAAACCTCATTTCTAAGAAACAAAAATGGAAAACTGTATAAGTGAAGCTATAGCATATGCTACTCAACAGAAGAGAAGAGATTGGTCAAAGTGATCCTCTTGTCTTGGATTCAATCGTATTGAATATTTGATGTTAACCAAGCTTTCTTCTCTTCTTCTTCTTTTTTTGGTGTTCCCACTTCTTTAGTCCTCGTGTTATGCTTTACAACATTATTTCTAGAAAGTGGTTCCTTCCAGTTTTCAAATGTTGTTTTAATTCCACTACTCAAAGCTTCATATTCAACCTTGTTGTTAGTGCAAGGAAAAGATAGAGGGATTGCATTGAAAATCTGTGGAGAATCATCATTCACCAAAGCTACTCCAACGTCTACACTTTTAGAGTTACAAGGACCATCAAAGTATGACTTCCACTTACTCTTATCTTTGTTTGGATTCCTCTTTTTCTAGGTCATAAACTTCTTGAAGTGTGCAAATTTTGGATTCAAAAGCTTTTGTTTCATCAACTTTATTTTTCCCATTTGAGGTAACATTTTGAATCATCAAAGGTTCACTATATATGTATATTTGATTTGGTTTCCCTTTCCTAGGTAGCCACATATGTGAGTAATTTGTTGATATGTAACTTGAGAAATTTTTGCTCCAACTTCTACTCAACAAAAGACTATGTGAATATGTGATATCCGCTACTTGAATAGTTACTCTACTTTTGTCCACTTGAACAATCCTCTTATTGGATTGTTCAAGAATCAAACTAAGTTTTTTTTCATATAGATAATGGCATAATAGAAGATGTAGCTCTAGAATCGACCAAACAATTGTAAAGATATTTATTCTTTACCTTCATTGTCAAAAGAAAATGAGGAGCTTCTTTATCAGGAGTACAATCATAGCTAGTTTTTATTGTTTTATCAATGTCAGATACGTAGCTTAATTCTGACTCTCCAACTCTCCTTTTATCTCTAATGAATTCTAAAGCCTTTCTTTGTTGATCTACTATATGTTACAATTGATATATGCTAATATTCACCTATACATGTTTGAGATCCTTAACTAGATTATATTCTCCATCTCCATAAATGCATGGTTTCTTCATCTATTTATTAAAAGATTGATTTTGAGTACTTTGCTTTGCTTGATCTTTTTTATTTTTATTTTTCTCTCCTCTACTTGGTTCAAAAACCTTTCTCTTAGTGGATGGATCAAAAATGACATTTGAAGGCTTGGAAGTAGTTAACCTTTCTTTTGATCGAAGATTATACCTATTTTTTTCATTGTTACACTCTTCATTTGACAATATATCCTCTTTAGAACTTGGCAAATAAGAGGTATCACTAGATCCATTTTCGGAAGATTTGCTTGCATAATGAACACTAGATAGCTCATTATTTAACCCAATATCAAAGTAGTTGGACATAGCAAGATCACTTTCATCCTCATCATCTAGTCACTTAGTATCTTGATGCTTATGTTTTCTATTTTTCTTTTCTTTGTTGATTTTAACCTTTGCCAAAGCTTTTTCTAGTTTCACTATTTTGTTTGAAAAGTCTCTTATTAATCCTTGAATCATGGTTTTCTTACTTCCACTCTTGGATTTGTTTTCTTAGAGTAGACACTTTTTCATAAGTTTGGTATTTTTCGTTGAAGAGCTCAAGAATTGTAGACCACTGGTGGATTGAATCTGGTTCTAAAGATCTATTCCAACTTTCAGCTTCTTCTATTAGTGTCCTATGAAAGAGCTTAAGATTTTGCCACCTACTTTCAATGTTTTGTAAGGCCTAGGCATCATGGAAGGCTTGTAAATGATGTAGGGGATCAAAATAATAGCCTCCCTTAAATTTAGGATTGTTATTCATATCAAGCCATTTGATATGGCTTTACCTTTGATGCCTATGAGGTAATTGAACTACCTCCCTAATTTGTATCATGCTCCTAGTAGCCAATAAGGGGTCATCTTCATTAGACATGTCATAGAGATAATCTCTATTTCTATTTGTCTTATAGTGATGATCTTGTCTATGTTTACTTTGATGTCTTTCATCATTCCTTTGTGTTTTGTTTCTATCTTCATCTTAAGCATTTAGTGTATTTCTATCTTTATACCTATATTCATCTTTGTTAGAACTAGACATTGAAGAGAAAGAGGGAAATGGTGAACTAGGAGAATTGCCATTGCTCCTATATTTCTCCCTATGGTCCTTTGATTTATCTCTTCTAGACTTGAAGAAGGCCCTAGGCCTTGAGGCCCTCCTTATTCTAGGACTTACTCCATCTCCTTTGGGATTGTCTACATCAGCTAAATGTAGTCTTTGAATGTAGTAAGGGTCTAAATGATGATATGAGATCCATGTGTTTAGTGATTTACTCTAATTCTCTTCAATATAGACCCTACCATTTTTCCTACTAGTGTTCTCATCATGTGATGGATTATCAACTCTATGTGAAGAATACATGTTTTAAATTAATAATGTGTGTGACTCAAAATATTAATTTTTCTTAAGAGATAAGTTGTTAATGCTTTTACAACAATTGTTTATAATACAACTAATCTAGATAGCTAGCACCATCCTCAACAATGATGCCAATGATGAGTAGTGGGTACCCCCTACGTCCAACCATATGAATCACAAGCGTTCATGTGCAATTTGATCATGGATGGAACTAGTATGGTATCTAGATTGTTAAGCATTGATTGCAAGTCCTTGTCTTTCCACTTGGACTAGTGGTAGCTTTGTCATGTATGGTTTATTCTAAAGTAAGGCATATGATTATTGATGTTGTACGACCCTTAAACTAACTCGATAATAATGTAGAAATTAATTATTTAAACTAATTAATAATAAGAAGATAAATCCTAAACTATCCTAAGGATAATGAGTGTCCATTCCCAAATTACCGTACGTGTCTTGAACTCATGTATCCATTGCTGGGTTTACCAAGTGTTATGCTATTGGGCAAACCAAGCAATAATGCTATTGGGATTACCAAGCAAATACATGTTTATGCTTGAAACTAGTTGTGCTCATCCCACTGATTGATTAACGTGCATAAAAATAAATTGCATTAAAAGTAAATCTATTGTAAGTCAAAGTGTTGTAATGAATAGGAATCAATCTTGATATTATTGTCATTTATTGGAATGTGCCTAGGTACAATGCCATTGAAATAAGACGTTGTACAATTGACTCAAATCCACACTACAAGCATTCATTGACTATTTGCTAAGATTATGAAATGAAATTGTAAGAGTTTGGCTACACCATTGACCAAATGGTGCCAAATATGTTACAGGTGCTTGCATATTTATAGGCAAATATAGGAACATGTCTTGGCTCTCTTAAGGGAATGATGTCTTTATGTGTATGTTGGTGCTCAAGTATGTTGTGTACATTACATTGATTCAGTCACTTATATGATTATAAAGGTGTCCTTGTGACACTCCTAACCATCGACTATTGTTTGATATGTGAGTTGTGTACTTAAACTTTACTTGCATGTTCTTGAGGACAATGAGGCGTAGTCCACCTTGAGTTTGCTGTGGAACAATTAGCTACTTTAGAACTCTTGAGTGATGTTGAGCAGTGCTTCCCCAAATAGTGCCATTATAAAAGCTCACTATCTCTTAGTTGCTATTCCAATCAAGTATCAAAATATTATCAACAAGCTTCACTTAAGTTCTCATCATCTTAGAATTAAAAGTAGAAGATAGATTCAACTCAACCTAAGAAGAACACATTTATAGATTATGCAGATCAAGAACCCTTGAAGATGAGTTACATGTATTTCTTTCTTGTGTTATGCTACCCATTTTAGACAATGTTATAATGTTGCAAGAAAAAGCCTGTATGATTTGTTTTTGATGCTCTAATTGGTGCTTGGTCAATTTATAGAGTCTATCTTTATTTTTCATGAAAATTTAATATCTGTTCAATAGATCCTATGGGTCTTGAGACATAATAAAGCTTCATTTCCTTTTTATAATGTTTAGAGTAAAATACTTGTGTGATTTGTTTTTGCTTCCCCTAATGATGCTTGGTCAATTTATAGTCTATCTTTATTTTTCATGAAAATTTAATATCTATCTAAATAGATTCTATGGATCTTCCAATATGATAAAGCTTCAATTTCATTTCATTAATCCTTTAACAATAATTTCTTTACCAAAAAACTATAATTATAATCCCTCCTTAGCAAAAATTCAATTTCGATTTTATAATCATAATCTTTTAAAGGTGCCGATTTTCTTTGCCCGTTGAAGGGTAATAACTTCCGAAGGTCTTACGTCACTATGACAAATATGTAAAATTTCAACAATGTTTACCAGCACGGTACATAATTATTTACCATTATGCTCGGCCTGTTGAAAGGTAATAGTCAATGAATATCCAACTAACCAAGACATATATGGAAAATTTCAACCTTGTTTACCTGCATATTACATAATTATTTCCAGTTATGGTCATGAGAAAAATATCTAAACCAAAAACAGCAATCGAAAATCACTGCAAAACTAAAGCGCTGAAATTGCTTATATATGATACATCAGCGATAACGAAATCCTGTTGCAAGGTAATAATCAATAAATATCCCATTAACCACGACAAATATGGAGAATCTCAACCGTGTTTGCCTGCATATTACATAATTGTTTGCAGTTATGGTCATGAGAAAAAACATCTAAGCTAAAAACAGTAATTGAAAATCATTGCAAAAACTAAAACGCTGAAATTGCTTAGATATGATACATCAGCGATAATGAAATCTTTATCAGTTGCTAACGGGAGGGATATCACAACTATGCTGATAAAAGCATGAAAATGAAAATCGTAGTAGGCGGTGATTTAATGAAAGGAATTCTTAACCGTTGTTACCAGCTTACGTTTGTGATGAACTCAACGCGAAAGTAAAAATCGCCGGCATCCTGCGCCAGGAAAAGGGAAGCGGTGGATTTAATCAATTATAAAAGAATTCGTGGGATTCTCGGTACAGTTTTAATCCCAAATTAGCTTAAAAATTAACATAGGCGGGATAACAGACTGAAAATTGACAAAATTATTAAAGCCCCGAATTGTGATAACGTCCAAGAGGAGGAGGAGGAGCAGCAATGGAGCAGAGGAGATAATGTAATATAGCAAATGACAAATGATATTGTGGCGTGACCACTGCCCAACTTGGAATTGGATTAAGATGAGAAGGGACCAGTTGCAGAAGAAAAGCGTGACAATCTAATTGCCACCAAGAGCAACAAGATTTGTTTGAACAAACAATATAATTGCTCGCTCATCAATCAATCGTCAAAGTCTCAAACAAAGAAGGAGAGAGGGAGCTGAGGATTTTTGGAAGTATGCAGACAGCACAGAAAAGCCGGGCGCTAATAATTGGCGCTGAAAATGATAAAGAGGCACGGGAAACGGCAAGTACGAGCATTGCATGTATTGTGTTGTTTTCTGTGTAGCAATTTCGGAGGAAGAAGAAATTAAAGCATGCTCATGCTGGAATGCCGGCTGCTGCTGGATTTGGGAGTAAATTCTGACGACATAAAAGAAAAATTAGCGCAGAGATATTATTACATTGGAAGCGAATCTCGATTGTCCATGGACGATATCTGTAAAATAATGATGTTTCCTTTGTTGTGGGTTTCGGTGGCACCCCATCACTTTTTCCTGCGTGTTCAGGTCTATCCCTCTACAGATTTCGGTTTGTTCGTCTTTTAACTTCTCTGTTACTTCGTTCGTACTTAGACTAACTTCTTGGAATTTTGCTTGGGATTTATGTGGAAGAATGCCATCGGGCAGCTAATTGCAGCGGTATAAATCCCCGTCGCCACCCTCGTGTTTGGCAGAAGGATCCATCTTAAAGTGCAAATCACGATCTCCTCTTCCTCTTTCTCTTCATTTGCTTGGGTTTTTTGAGACAAATTCTCTGAATCTGCCGAATACCCCGACGAGTGAAGTAGTCTCTCCGTGTCTGCGTTGAGATAGAATGATGTCCAACGGTGAGATTCTGCTCATGGGTGTTGGAATTGCAGGGGGCGTCTTCAAGGTCGGCGTGTGCTTGGCCCCCATGTGAGCACGCAAGAACTACTGCTTGATATTTATCCAAATCGGAACTGATTTTTATTGTTTTCATATTATAGTCATTCTTGAAATTGAACATGATGATGTTTTATTTAAGTCTGATAAGGTTTCAAAATTCCTGTTATGAAATTCATTTTCATGTAACTTGAATCCAATCGTAACCTAAGTGATGGTGTTTTTTCTTTTGTTTGGCTAGTGCGACATTTAAGAGAATATTGAAGAAGAAAACAACAGAACGATTTTCGGCGATGCCGTACGGGATAGCACTGTTCAATTGTTTAATATACGTATTGTATAGCACGCCCTTTGTGACTGACGGATGGCACAACGTCGTCGTCTTGCTCGTCAATGCCATTGGCGTCTGCATTAATGCCGTCTATGTCTTCATTTTTCTGCACTACGCCCCGCCCTCTTCTAAGGTACTATACTATTATTATTATTGTTACTTTTATTTTTTGTTTGAAAAAGATATATCAAGGTATGAATTTTTCAATTAAAAAACAACAATCGACCCCCTGTGACTAGCATATTCGCATAGTCATGCATCTTAGTCTTTATTCTTATGCATGGTTCCGATGTAACGCTTCTTCCATTATATTCGTGTTGACTGTTAATTGAATGAATGTTTAGGTTTAACTTTTGGCTTTGGCTAAGAATTCTGTGGATGTTTATTCTATGATTTTGAAAAAGAATAAGTTGCAAAAATACCAGAATCGTTATTTAAAAAAAGTAAAAGGAAAGTAGTCATATCAGTTCAATTCTGGTCAGATAGATCCCAGTGTAATTTCACTTTCATTAAATTGATGATGTCGTTGAGTTTCATGAACACACAAATGTGTAGCTGAATTTCATGGCTAAACACATACATGCTGAGGCTGACCCAACCCGATGGAGTTAAAATGTTTACACATTCACAGTGCCAGTGTATGTTGAGTTATGCTTCACAAGATTTAAAATTACAGTGATTTGGAAGCAGTGTATGGCGTCTGGTTAAGGATGATCGGTGGACGTTCACTAATATTAAACGTACTTTAATGGAAAACACTTTGCAAAAAAATTCAGGACTGTTAAAAGGAACCGCGATTGGCTCAGATTTCAGATTTATTATGTTAGAGAGGCCACAGTTAAAATAACAAATAAAAGTATAATTATAAGTTCCGTAAAAAATCCCAGTTCATAAAGTATTAAAAGTAAGTTTAAAAAATAATTAATAGATAACTTAATATAATTACTTTCTATTAGCTCAGATACTATATATATTACCTAAATTCTGGGATTCTAGACATCAAATAGGCATAGATGAATGTTAAACGCTAAAATAATGTATATGAAAACATGAGTCCGTGGGGAAAACAAAATTCCCAAAAGGTCTATTCGTGAGACTTTGGGCAGAATCGCGATTTCAATGAGAAACTAAAGCTGGGGGGTGAGCTGCAGTGAGTTCATGTGAGCGAGCATGGATGGAATTACGGTATTATTATAATATTTAATGATTTACTGAAGCTGGAAGTGAAGGAAGGAAGATGAAGGTGATTGAATATTTTGTGTCAGTGACGTTGTGTGTTTTTAATCAGTGTTTTTCAAATCGGCCATATATCGCCGATTTTATGACTAATCACCTAATCCAAATTTCTGTTGACCTCAGTTGAGTCGGTACAATTTTTATAAGAAATTTTATTTGGAGAAAGAGATCAATGGTCATGGTCCTGACTTGCCGATTCATCGTAATCCTTAAAACATCTTGACCAGATATACTTTTTAAACACTGGTTTTAATAATGTTTTCAGAGAGCGATGCAATGGTTGTTAGCAGGCGTGGTGACGGTATTTGGTACGGTGTTGGCGATATCGGTGTTGGCGGTGCAGGAGCGCAAGCACAGAGCACTGCTGGTTGGGGTCAGCGCCATAATTGCCACCATAGGTCTCTCCGCATCTCCACTCTCTGTACTGGTAACCCGTCCCCAACTTATCTATCTATTTGAAATCGCAATTCATCAATCCATCTATTCAAAAATTGAAATCAAGCAAGCAACGGATGATCATATTCTTACACAAGTTTGAATAATAATAATTTCTTCTTCTTCTTCTTTTTCTGGTTCTGGCTCAATTGGCGATGTTTGGTTTTACAGAAGTTGGTGTTGAAGACCAAGAGCGTAGAGTTCTTACCCATCTGGCTCTCTGTCTTCACCACGCTGTGCAGTGCTTTCTGGGTTGCTTACGGCGTCCTGAGCAAGGATCTCATTGCCATCATGGTTCATTGCTTAGCCACTCTTTAGTTTCCCAATTTTAATTTTAAGGGTACCTCATCACAAATTGATGAATGTTTTATATGTTATATATATAGTAGAATAATAATAATAATGCATTCATCCATTCATTCATGCAGCTGCCAAATCTTCTGGGAATATGCCTGGGCTTCCCACAGATCCTGCTCTACCTCTGCTTCCGCAATAACAACGTCGTCAATCACGTGGGAAAGCTCAAGGACATGGAAATAGATATGAAGAAGCAAAATAATACAAATGGCAAATGTTCACCTGACGACGACGACGACGACGCAGATGAACATGATGGCCGTAATGACGACAAAGCCATCCAAATCATGGACGACGACGCAGATGAACATGATGGCCGTAATGACGACAAAGCCATCCAAATCATGGTCTCTGCTCAGGATCATCATCATCAGCAAAAACCTATGCATCAAAAGAATCTGATTTGTGGAAGCGAGGAATAGGAATCCAGGATTTGTGATTTTGAACATGTTTGGATGCATGTGCCTCAAGAAAAAGTAGGGACGGGGATGAGATTTAAAAAGATTAAATCTCATATGTCATTAAAGAAAACATTGCAGAATATAGAACAAGTACAAAGTAAATCCAAAATAATGTTAATGCTTAAAAATTTCACAGAAGATTGCAATATCACCATTACATTGAAGCAAGAAAATTTGCAAAGGCATGGAGGGCATCTAATCCATTTCCTTACCCAAGAGTCATAATCTGCCTAAACATATAATTTTTGCAACAACCAAAATGATAGGAATAAAATGAAACCCTTTTGTTACTCAATCCATTTTTTTAAAAAACGAAATTAAGCCTCAAGCCTCAACCAAATTTATAACAAATCACTTTTGCTAATACTTTTGTTCAACGACTACGATGATTGAAAACCTTTTGGACAATGGGTAATTGACACTAGTCATGATGAAGGGGAAAGTAAAAATAGAGCACCATGAGCTTGCATATGGCCATTGGCCATGTGCTGGTGGGCTTGGTTAGCCCATAATGTGAGAGATTTCCTAGAGTGGTGGTTCTCTTGGGCTCTCCCCATGGTTCGGGGGCCATGGAACACTTTGAGGTGCCCTCGGGTGACTCTCAAGTGTTAGAAAACCCACCTTGGCTTGGTGGTACCAAGCTAGCAACAAGACACCCTCCTGTTGCAACTCTCTTCTAAGTCCTCTTCATTCCCCCTTCATCGTGGAGAACTACATGGCCCTGATTCTACGGTGATTGTAGATATGTAGGTAGCCAAGATTGGATAGTTTTGGTGTGGTGCCAGGCCATACCTTGTACCATATCGTGAGGGATCTGGGGGTGAGGCACCTTCCCTTGTAGGTGCATCGTCTCCCTTCCCACAGATGTTGTTTACAAGGTTGTGTGTGTGCTTGTTTGCATGGTCCTCGTTTTGGAGTTGGTTACCCTCCGTGAGGTGTGTTGCCATATAAGTTAAGAAGCTGTGCTTTTGCTTGCACTCACTCGTAAGATGCTTGCTTGTTTGAGGCGTATTTCCCAGGTCTTCTGCCCCATTCCTTTGGATCTTCTTGAATTCCTTAGGGTGCCAGACAACATCAGGGCAACGTTGTTATAGATGGTATCATAGCCTTTTTGAAATTGTGTTGTGATATGGTTGTGCTCTTTGGTTGTGTTACTCCATTGAGCTTGTTTGGTTAATGGTCCCTTCGGATTGATACCTAGGTGATCTAGGATCATATCCTTATGTATTCTGGAAGAGTTGCCTACTAGCAATGTTCTACGCTCTTCATGAGGGGGACAAATGTTACATTGTGAGCAACTAATGTATGTTGCTCTCCTTGAGGATGCTAACGATTGCCTTCTGGGATGAATCAGACCAAGTCTCCGCTTTGGTTTCCACCTAGATGACATGTTTCGAGATGGCATATGTTGAATTGTGCAGGATATGATATCCTTGCACTCCCACTCACCCTATATATAGTGAGTATGGGAAAATATGAATTGGGACAAGAGGGTTCCTAGGTGATGGGACGCGATATCGGGTCTTCCCCTGCGATATCGTGTACACGATATCGTAGTGCGCCGTCAAATCTATAAATAAGAGGTGCCTCTCCCTTGTTTGTCATTTTAGGCCTAGACTGTAGCAAAACTCTGGCAGTTTTACCTCTCCAGAGATAGAATAATTTCCATGTGCCTACAGTAGGAGCTCCAAAGTGAAAGGATCTTTATTCGAGCAAATATCGTACCTGAACACAAGTTTGTGTACAGCAATAAAGATGAACTTCTTAGATAAACCTTGTAGTGCATGGAATAGGCTAAATAGGATTTTATTTATTGTTATTTACTGTTAATTATTTAAATGCTTTATTAGTAATTAAATCTCTCTAAACGCTTCTCTCCTAGTTAAGTGCATTCAGTATGACTACTTCGAGCATGTGCGTTACACTTGGTGATCCCAGCAACGACTAGCGTTTGGTAACCAAGGTTGCATCGGTTCAGGGTGTGAACGGTAAGTGGGAACGAATACTGATGCTAGGTTAATTAAGGCTTAGTTAGTTAGTTAAAGTTAGTTAATTAGTCTCTTCACCCTTCACCTTATCAACATAGGAGATAAAACAGAAAAGATATAAAAATCACATACCTCAGACTTAACCATACAATCGTGACAACTACAAGTAAGTCTGGGAAGATAACAAATGATTAACCTTAAGTGTTCCATAGGGCATGTAGGTAATTAGTCTGTGGAGTTCGACCAGATCACACGTGTAACGTTTGTATTCATATGGTTGAGTGTAGGGGTACCTCGCCACTCATCATTGGCGTCGTTGCTGGGGACTAAGTGTTTGTGCGCTAAGTAGAACATAGGAAATCACTCACATTGTTGGGAGCTTAAATGAACCTTAGGGTTAATTAAATGAAAAAATTATACAATGGTTAATCAGCATACCGAATAAGACATAATGTCTTCTTCTTCTTCTCATAAGAGCACTTCGCCACTTAGGGATCATACAAGAAACAGTCGGCAGTCTAAAACACATAACCAAAATCCGCTAGTTCCTCAACAACACTGAGTGGTATACACCCATCCCGATGAGTATATACCAGATTTTACCTTTATCCTCCATTAGGATGAACAACTGCATTGGAGAGATTTGCAAGGTAACATAGTGTTACCTCCCGATCGGGCAGTCCCTGACATGCTTCTTCGTGCTCTTGCACAGATAGGCATGACACAGCTATATGTTGAGTATGTTATAGGTGATTTTGACACAAGGGATTACCATCCCACATTAGCACAACATTTAAGGGACTCAAGGTAGGAGAGCCACCATACATTGTTGAAGGGCAAAGGGGTCTCACACGTCCTAAGTGAAATTGGATATGGTGAACCACTTATAACAGGTTCTCCATCAAATGATGTTCCTCCTCCTAACAATAGTGAGGAGGTGGGGTATCAGAACCTACGCTTCATGATACACAACCTTGGTTCTGATCCCCATGAACGCCAATTGTTCACTAAGGGAACAAAAACACATGACAAGGACTGGCACTCAGATCGTCATCATGATCGAGGCTGAAGACACCGAAGAGAAGGTAGGAGACATCTCCATGGTGATGGCTCTCCTTCTTCTTCCCCTTCACCACATCATTCACCCTCTCCTTCCACATTAGGGCATAGTCATCAAGAACATAATGGTGAGGATAATGGTAAGCAAAATGAGAGATGTCGACGAGAGAGTCGAGAGAGAGGACGAGGGAAGTCTAGAGAGTCTAGGCATGAAAGAAGGGAAAGTAGGGAACAATGTAGACATCATAGACGTCATGAAAGAGATGATCATGATGAATCCCTACTTGCCACCTGAAGTATGTTAGATATAACGGAGGCAGTTAGAATACTGATAAGGCATCAAAAAGATAGTCGGATCAAGCGTTTAGACATGAATAATATCCCACGCTTCGAAGGGGGATACAATGCTAATCTGCAAAATCATTTACAGGCATTCCATGATGTCTGTGCCTTGCAAAACATAGAAAATGAGTGGTAGAAATTAAAGTTGTTTCCTAGGACACTCATAAAGGAAGCAGAGAGTTGGTACTGGTCCTTAGAACTGGAAACCATTAGGAGATGGAGTATGATGTTAGAGTTGTTCAACAATAAATATCAAATGTACTCCAGAGTGTCTAACTTATGTAAGAAGATCCAAGGATGGAAGCAGGGTACTCACGAACCCTTGGATGCTGCCATGGGCTGCTACTATGCATTGCTACATAGTTGCTCGGGCCATGGTTATACATAATAGGATCAACTCTGCCACCTCATAGATGGGCTAAGATATGAAACTAGGAGAACCCTTGGGATATATGCCCAAGGGAGATTATCTGAACTTAGATCCCATGAAATTCATTGATTGTTGGAGCAAGTAGCCAAAGAAGAAGAGGAACTATGGAAAAGAGAAAGAGCAGAAGAATATAACCGCGATCCTTCCCTTTGGAAGAGGGGAGTGAGATTCCATGATGAAGAGGATGAGTCATCACTTAAAGAGTTGGTGAATAGAAAAACCTTGCTACTTCAGAAATTAACAACAGAAGTATCAGCTAAGGTAGATGAAGTATGGAGCTCCTTAGATAGTAAAATTGAAACTATCCTAAAGATTGTAGAGGAATCTAAGGAGGAACGAAGTAGTGACAAGGATAAGAAAAAGTGGAGAGATTCAGGCCATGCACGTGACAAGGGTAAGGGAAAAATGAATATCTGCAATGAGGTTGTGGATTCGGACATAGACAATGATGGTGGATGTGAGATCTACCAATATGACCATCCTAAGGGATGTTGTCTAATCATCTCACATCTACAAGAGTCTGGGGTGTATGCACTCAACCCAAGACTTAACAGACGGAAGACACCCTGAAGGTTACCTTATCCCCAAGGTAACCCAAGGTAGTTCCACCAACCATTAACGTACTATCCAAGTGGAACTCCGCCACAACCTATCGGGCAATACCAGCAGTGGAAACACCCACAGTCATGGGGGATGCCACCGCCTAGACAACAATACCCTTACTGAAAACTTGATCCTTATGGCTACTACGTGCAACAGCCAGTTTTTCCAAGTGACTCTATGGGTCACGCAACCCCACAACGTCACTACCAAGTTCGGGAGTATTTTAGAAGGACTCCCTCTCCTTTGGGAGATGCTCCACATCCATAGCATCCTCCAAATCCATTCGCCTCTCTTACGTCGATAGTTCCCATACCACCCGCTCCAACAATGCAAGGGGAACTTCCCACTCAATCGCAGCAACGTAATGCTACGAGAGCTGTGAACCTTCAATCCATTGCTGGTTCTAAAAACTGCAAGAAGAGAAGACCTTTCTTCAGAACCAAAAGCCCAGACAAGCTCTCACAACCAGAAGTGGTTGAGCCTATGTATGCTCCTCCAACACATAAGGCTTCGGAGCTCCCTTCAAACCAACCACAGAGCTTAACACATATGGTTATGTTAACACATACTGTAACTGACTGGATCAAGGTAGGCCACCTTCCCAGGAAACTATCTAACCTTGGAAGTCCCTTAATCTACCTCCAAGTCGTAGGGAGNGCCACCTTCCCAGGAAACTATCTAACCTTGGAAGTCCCTTAATCTACCTCCAGGTCGTAGGGAGCGAACCACATAAGGCTCTTCTTGACTCAAGTTCTGGAGTCAACTTAATATCATGAGAGATGTATAAAGCCTGGAACTTGCCTCCACTTAAGAAGAGCAATATTCAACTAGAGCTGGCTAACCAATCCATCACCATTCCCTTGGGATTGGTGGAGGACATCATTACCACTGTGTGTGGTTGGTCATACCCAGCTGATTTCCTGGTGATAAAAGTCAACAGCAACTAAGGGGACTTCCCAATTATAATGGGAAGGGCATGGCTAAGTACAATAGACGCATGCCAAGGGATCCGCGATCTTTCCTTGGAAATATCTAAGGTAAAAATTTATGGAAAGATCAAGAAGAAGAAAGTTCCATGCATCACATACAGTGATTCATTAGGTGATGACATGGAGGAATGTTCAGCATCTCCTACATGTAACCGGTGTACCCTAGAAACTTTGAGACAAAGATGCCTGTATGTAGCAACCACATAACAAGTGGACACCCCGTGGTTGATAGCTAATCAAAAGAGCAATTGACCAACATGCATGGAACGAACTGGGGAATAACTCATGCCTGCAATGAAAGCATAGATACATTGAGTATGAGCGTCGCCGACTTCCACCCCTTAACCTGAAAACATCAGTTGGGAGAAGTTGGACACTTTTAAGAAATTCAAACAGGTGCTCGTTATTTCGGATCTCTCCCTTGCAACTCAGTCATGGGGGAGATGGCCACCTATGCTAATCATTTGGGGTTCTCAGTTCTTTTTAAGTTTTTGTTTTACACATTGTTATTTTACACATTTTTGTTTTACACGTTTTTGTTTTGCATATTTTTGTTTTACAAATTTCTTTAACTTTTCTTGTTTTTGTTTTACAACATCGTTCATACTTTTTCATTTCTTTTGTGTGTGTGTGTGTGTGACTTATCCATTTTGTTAAGTTTGTCACTAATAAGTGTCCTTAATGATGGTATGAACTATGTTTCTATTGATTGCTAATGTTTGGGTTTTACCTTTAAGTTATGATGTTGATACTGAGGTATGGTTCTTTTGATGTAGCATGCAATGAGCCACTTCATCCATACATCCACACATTTCTATGGTCTCTCTCGGCTTGGAAATGTATAGTCCCTTTCTAAATAAGAACTGTAACGAATTGGTGACTGGGCATTTCTCAAACTAAGGAAGGACTCAAGGATTGAAAAGGGTGTGGTTTCAAGGGAATTTGATGCATTTGTGTTGGCCATTCTCTTGGGTGCTTGGATGTTTTCTTCTTGAGTTTTCTTACCGTTTCGATGTTATCCAATCATCGAGAAGTTGAGCTCATAAAAATAACGAAGTCTTTGCATGGTGTGGTTCTCACACATAAACACACAAAACACAAAAAAGAAAAGGAAAAGAGAAAAAGGAAAAACTATGAGAATTCAAAGCACATCCCTTAGACGAAATAACCATTTGGGCTACAAGCACTGGTTATGGAACTAAAATAAAAATGTTCCCTCTAACTAAGGCCCTTATCACTTCCCATTCTCTCCTCCTTCATTTCGTTGGAATGGTGGTGGCTCTTGGGTGAAGGCATTCTTGTTACTTCAAGAGAACAGATTAGTTGAATGCATTAATGCGAAGTCACTGGAAGTGGTTTGTTTGAGGCCGGACTTGGAATGGGATCTACTAAGTCACATTAATCATGAACTACACAAGGGGCTGTACACCACCTTGTTTTTGGGATTCCATTCCATTCTCTTCTCTCCATCCTTCTCTTTATTGTTCACCTCATTGCCGGTTGTATCATTAGTGTATATTTTGGTTGATGCATTGTTTTCTTTTTGGTAAATTCTTGTGATTAAGACTTTAACTCTTGTTCCAAATGACATTCCTAGAGTCTATGGACTCTTTGAATGTGGGTTTGTCAGGGCATTAAGGGCATGAGCCTACTTTGGAGAGGACCCACTGACATTCCTATTTGGTGCACCAATTAAATTTTTTCCCTTAACATTTTTGCAATCCATTTTATTTTGATCATTTCCATTTTGACATCCATTTCATTGACGTTATAGTTGTCTCTTTTTCTCCATCTTTCTTGTTGTTTATTCTTTCTCCATTCTATTGCTACCAGAGGTTCGCTCTTAGTCATGGGGGTCTGGACCCAAATTTTTTTGATTTTCTCCTAACCCCTACACCTTTAGTAGTTACCACTATGATATCTTCAGATCCGTATTAGCCATACCACAACTTAGCCAATGGACCTTTCACCAAAGCAAGGTATCAACTATATTTTGATTCATTTACCCTTGCTAATATTAAGACTATGTTGTGTGTACAGATGGAAATCATGCAACAACGGATTGGATCTGGAGGGAATACTTGGAATGGAGCGGTGCTGAAGCAACTATGCAAGGAGCAAGATCAATGGCGCACTTACAGATGGACAACGAAAGGTACAATCTTGGTGTTGGTAGCAGCAAAACTTCTTTCTCTCTCTCTCTTTCTTAGCTACCAAATGAAGCCTGATGTCAAATGTATAAAGTGTTCACTCTTGTTATCATGAACACCAGTTTTCTCTTGTCTTGTAATGATGATCCGTTCACATGTCATCCCATTAGTTCCATTTTGAGTCAATAATCCCATACCGTCCCAATATTTTGTAAGGAACTCAAGGATGAGTTTTTATTCAGTCATGGGGGTATGATGGGACGTGATATCGCATGGGCCGCGATATCGCATCCCCCGCGATATCGTGTCTTCCCCTGTGATATCGTGTACGCGAGATCATAGTGCGCCATCAAATCTATAAATAAGAGGCATCTCTTCCTTGTTTGTCATTCTAGGCCTAGACTGTAGTGAAACTTTGGCATTTTTACCTCTCCAGAGATAGAATAATTTCCATGTGCCCACAGTAGGAGCTCCAAAGTGAACGGATCTTGATTCGAGAAAATATTGTACGTGAACACAAGTTTGTATATGGCAATAAAGACGAACTTCTTGGATAAACCTTGCAGTGCATGGAATAGGCTAAATAGGATTTTATTTATTGTTATTTACTGTTAATTATTTAAATGCTTTATTAGTAATTAAGTCTCTCTCAACCCTTCTCTCCTAGTTAAGTGCATTCAGTACGACCGCTTCGAGCACGTGCATTACGCTTGGTGATCCTAGCAACGACTAGCGTTTGGTAACCAAGGTTGCATCTATTCAGGGTGTGAATGATAAGTGGGAATGGATACTGATGCTAGGTTAATTAAGGCTTAGTTAGTTAGTTAAAGTTAGTTAATTAGTCTCTTCACCCTTCATCTTATCAACATAGGAGATAAAATAGAAAAGATATAAAAATCA
>MNCI01005642.1:436252-451791 GCA_015680685.1 Gnetum montanum | reverse complement strand
CCGTACACAACTTGCGTTCAGGTACAAAGCTGCTCGAATAAAGAACCGTTCACTTGGGGGACTCCTACTGCGGGCACATGGAAAATATTCTATCTCTGGGGTGATCAATCTGCCAGAGCTTCGCTACTTCTAGCCTAGCATTGGAAATGAGGGGAGTGCTGCCTCTTATTTATAGATTTGGCGACGGACCGTGATATCGCGTACGCGATATGACAAGGATGACGTGATATCGCATGGGATGCGATATCATGGCTCATGCGATATCATGTCTCATCACGCGTGTCCATTGCTCTTTATTTTCATCTCATTTCATATTTTGCTGCCAGATCTACAAATAGTGGTATCGGAGCCACCACGTTCATAGTCCATGGAAGTGTTGCATATCATGCATAGAAAGTTTCCAAAATGGCTGGCAAATACGAAATAGAGAAGTTCAATGGAAGTAACTTCACATTGTGGAAATGAAGATACAGGCAATTTTGTGTAAAGATAATTGCCTGGCGGCAATTGGAGAAAGGCAGCAGGAGGTCATGGATGATTGCAAGTGGAATGAAATGGATGGTAATGCTATTGCCAATTTGCCCTTGGCACTAGCAGATGGGGTTCTTTCAAGTATTGCGGAGAAGAAGACAGCGAAGAAAATACGGGACACTTTGATGAAGTTGTACAAGGTTAAATCACTCCAGAACAAAATCTTCTTGAAGAGAAGACTTTACACTCTTCATATGGTGGAAACCTCATCGATAATTGACCATATCAACACCCTAAATACTTTATTTGCTCAATTCACATCGTTGGGTTATAAACTAGATGCAGGTGAATGTGCAGAAATTCTACTTCAAAGTCTACCTAATTCATATGATCAAGTCATCATTAACTTGATCAATAATGTCCTTATGGATGATTTGGTCTTCGGCGAGGTTGTAGCTGCAGTTCTTGAAGAAGAAAGTCAGTGCAAGAACAAGGAAGATAGGTTGGCAAACAAGGTAGAGGCCTTAACAATGATGAGAGGGAGATCCATGGAACGTGATCCTAATTGGAACTAAATTCATGGTAGATGCAAGTCAAGAAGCAAAAAGAAAAACATTACTTGCTACAACTGTGACAAGAGAGGACACCTAAAGAAGGAGTGTTGGAATAAGAAGAGTAATTAAAAGAATCTTCAAGGGAATGTGGCAAGTACCTCATATGATAGTGATGTTTTATACAGTGAGGCCACTATTGCTGAAGGCAGATAGAAGCTCACTAATGCTTGGATCTTGGATTTAGAAGCAACATGGCACATGACCTCTCGAAGAGAATGGTTTTATCATACAAACCAATCTCAGAAGGATCTGTGTACATGGGAAATGATCATGCTTTCAAAATTGATGGTAGTGGTACTGTCAAGATAAAGATGTATGATGGCACTATTCTCACCATACAAGAGGTATGACATGTGGAGGGCATGAAGAAAAATCTACCATCTTTAGGACAACTAGATGATGTTGGGTGCAAAACTCATATCGAGAATAGGATCTTGAAGATTACCAAAGGTGTGCTTGTGGTAATGAAGGAAAAAAAGGTTGCTGCAAATTTGTACATGCCTCTAGGGAACACACATCAAGTGGAAGTGTCTTTTGTTGCATTAGCAATTGGAAGCCTAATGTTTGCTATGATTTGTACAAGACCAAACATTGCACAAGTAGTGGGAGTGGTTAGTCAGTACATGGCAAATCCTGGATGAGAGCATTGGAATAGATCCTCGTATGGCCTAGCAAAAGCATAAACAACATAGAATGACAAGGTAGAAAAGATGATGTGGAGATATGATTGATCCTCAATCAAAATCTCCAAGTGGGAGATTGTTGTCCATGGTTATCATGATAAAACAACTGTGAAGTGGCAGATCACAACAATGAATTAGTAGTTTCTGTTTCTACCATATGATAGTTTTAGAATTTTCCCTAAAGATGATATAAGACTTCTAAATGTGTTGTGAAGATCTATCTTAATTAATTTTAGATGTTTCCAATTTTGTAACCCTAGATGTAGCTATTTAAGTTTGTCCTGGGATCGGTCATATACATAAGAGTCAAGAGTTGAATGTCTATGATTTCTGGGAAATACAATAAAGCTTGCTATTATTGTGTTTGGTTTTCTTCATCTTCATAAGAAGATCCTTCTACATTTGCCTGTGTCCATTGCTCTTTATTTTCATCTCATTTCATATTTTCCTGCTAGATTTGCTAACATATTTCATGGCAGTGGTTGCAATAGCATTAGCATTGCAATTTGTGGCTTATGTACCTTTTGTATGGAGAGTTTTACCTTTTGTTTGTATATTTGTTTTTATGTATGTATCTAACTTTATGTATAATGTAGGAGCCTGTCTAAGAAACAGGATGCAAATGCACTATTGCAATTCATCAATTGATGTCACATCACTACTACTACAATTCATCAATTGATGTCACATCACTATTACCAGTAATATCGTAATATTGGTTTTTCCTTTAGGGATGAATCCATTACGTTCTATGCAATGTAGGCTGTCATAACATTCAAGTAATTTGTCTCTATCTTTATTAAATTTAATTAATCTTTTCACATGACTAATGAAATTTTTAGAGGGCAATTCATACCTTGTCATAACCTTGATAACATCATTAGTAATCAAGTTAAAGTCTTGAGAGGTTACTAAGTTAAGTTACACTACATAAGAGTCAATTTGTAATTCACAAGTCTATACAATTGGTTCGTAAAGTTAAAACTGATTTATGTTACAATTTCATAATATCAATTTGTTACAAATTTGTAAAACAAAAGTTATGTTGAGTTGTGTTCCTTTGTAAATGGTTGTCACCTCATTCACTTAAAGAGGGATCTAGCCATTCCTGTTGTGTAAGTAAGTAAAGTCAAGTCAAGAAGAAGGAATAGATTCAATAATCTATGATAGTCAAAATGTTTGAAGATCACATACCAAAAATTTTATTTGCTATTACTTTTCAAAAGATTTATATTATTGTTGATGTGTAAATTTTGAACACCCCAACACTTGTGGAAAAACTCATTTTAAGAGACTATCACCTAGGGTGCCTCCTATATGCGATGTTTTGAAAATAATAAACAAAGTAAAATAATTAAAAATAATAAACAAAGTAAAATAATTAAAAATTTAAATAGAATGTTCATGCAATTTTAAAGTACAATAAATAAATCAAAAGAAAAATTCAAATTTTCCCTCGTCTTGTTGCTGTTGTCTGTCAATGCTAGTCTATTGTGGATGTTGCCACAACATTGCCCGTAGCTGCTGCTGGATAAGGAAAAAGTAAGATGGATCCCATGTTCGTCACATGGACCAAGAGAGATATCTTGCTAGCATCACCTTTCGTTTTCATGTCTCCATGCACAGGAGAGAGAAAACGAAATGTAAAGGAAGCCTACCACACTTATGTGGCCACCATGGTCGCTGGAACACTTATGGGTGAGAAAAGAAAACAAGAAAATAGAAACCTAATGTCTGTTGTTACGTGTGATCACCGATCACAATGGCCACCGCTCACTGACGCGCACGTGTCAGCACTGTGAAAGAAGAAAAATAAAATAAACCAGTTGCGGCAGGAACTCACTGCTTCTTTACCGTCACTGCTGTTCTGTTGTCACTAGTTCGCATTAGAGCGATGAGCCTTCTGGTGAGGAAAAGAAAACAGAAAATTGTTGTTATGCAGTTTTGTATCACTGCTGTTCGCGCAACTCTTCAGTTGCCTGCATGCATTGTTCGCTTGTCACTGTTCTGCATGTCCATTGCATACCTGGGTCACTACTGACGTCCCCACGTGCGCCCCAGAATCTACCGCTGCGTCCGTCGCTATTGACAACTAGCGATGCGTCGTTGCTCCTCTGCCAGTGCTGAGAGGAAAGAACGCCATCATGTGTTCTGCCACAGGTGCGTTACACGGTCATCATTTGCTACGACGCGTCGTCATGTGTTGTAGATGCGTACCTGGGCACCATATTTGTTGAGAGGATGTTTGATTATAATGGAACAAAAACTTTTGATTTGCCATTGATGATTTATTGGACAGGATGATAAGGTCCAATGTTGAAATTTGAGACTGATTCAAGATAACTTTTTCAATTGCATCTGGACCAAAATTAAAACTAAGTTTACTAGCACATGAAACACTTCAAAGTACTTTCAGTACTAAAAAGTTTTTTTTATTTGAAAGATTTTAAATTATCCAAGGTTGGACGAGTAGCAGTCATTTTACTTTGGGGACATTTGTCTTTGTTTCCCTTGTTAAGTTGTACGACGATGTATCCTTATTCTTGGTACTACTGTGAATGAGAAATGAGTGAAATGAGGTTGTTACATCTCACTAGTTACTTAACTAGCGATTCTTTACAACATCTCAACCACCATAAAAGCTACCCTTTTTACCACAAGTTCTAGCTATACCTAAGGTTACTATTCGCTTTTAGTGATCGATAGGCAATTGTTGGATGTCGGATTGGTTGCTTACATTTGACCCACTGGAGGATTTCATAACATGGTTATTTTGGTAAACAATACAAAATAGGAGAGTTGGTGTATGTAGTTGCTAAAGTTGGTTGTTGTTGAAATTCATAATTTTTATTTTATTATTATTTTGTGTATGGTTAGGGACCTCAATTGTGTATATTTTTCTTTTTACATAAAATTAGTATAGCATTTGTTGAATTCCTATGAATTAGATTTGTGCATTTTGACTATGCAACTATAATGACCTACATATGTGTTGATTGTGGCCCTGTGCCTAGCATGGGCGATGTTGGCATCAACACTTAGCCCCCAAACTACAAATTGCATGTAAGTGCAAGGAGCAACAAAAATCACGAAATTCTAAAAGGGACTGCAATAGATAGAGAATAAAAACAAAACATCACAAAACAAGCAAATGAAACTTAAAAGCAAACTATAGTGATCTAAACATGATTAAAATAACCAAATAATCAAAAGAGAACCAGACATGGGCCACCGAAGCCACACCATCTTATTTAATCAAAATCTAAAAAAAAGTATAATTTTATTATTTTAACTACATATATATATATATATATATTTATATGATTAAGATCCCATTCCCAATTTTTTCACAAGATCAAAGTAAAAGTATGTAGACTATTTTGAGCATGAGACCTTTACAAAACTTAATGAGGAGGATAGGCTCAAGTTAGATTATAGTAAACCACAACTTTCAGATTTTTCCTTGGTTTCTTTTAACAATAATTGTAAAATAGATTTGTAAGGGGAAATTGAGGTTAGGGTGAGGATTTCTGCCAGACCCCATCATACTTAAGAAATTATTACACTACTAATGAACATGGTCTTCATTCCTTTTTATTTTATTTTATTTCGAGGAAACTTTGCTCATTGTGTATTTCATTCTTGAGGTAGGAATTCCAACATGAGTTTGGCTGATTAGTTGCACTGCCAAAGAACATAGTCCTTTTGAAACTTTGTCCATGGTGTAGTTCAAGTCTCATGTATGTGCCTTTGATTACAATTTAATGACATCATAGTAGATCTCCTGGGTGGCTAAGGGTTCTCAAGTGAAAATGAACATACTTCACCTCATTGTCCATAGGGTAGGCATGGATCATCACACTTGAGGGCTAGGGCTTATGAGAGGGGAAAATGAAGTTTTCCAAGGTTACCTAGTGATTATGGCTAACCATTTTTCAACATCACGTATCCTACACTCACATGATCATGATGATTACATGATAAGTTTGTATAAATCCCATGCTCCATAATCCAACATAACAAATAAACTAAAACCTTGGAATTGATTGAGAAGAATCATAACATTATTGTAATATCTAATATAGTAGATCTTATGTAATAGTAATAGTATAAATGATATTATACTTACATTATTTTCAAATGGTGTTAAGATGACCCAATGCCTAATAACTCAAATGATAAATGATTATTAAAATCATATGAAGAACACAAATCAAACCAAACCAATATACTAAGAAAGAGATAATGTAGGGAAAACATGCAAAGAAAATATGCAACTATATACAAATGAAATGCAAAGCGAAGGGGAAGAAAAACATGCAAGTAAGAATCTACCAGGTGTCCACGTAGGGCACCTAAGTAGAAATGCTTCAAATGAAATGCATTAAAATTCCTATGCAACCTATGCCCTTGCAAATCAACAATTTTGTACACATTGGGGGCAATGACATCTACAATTTGGAATGGGCCTGACCACATAGGAGAAAACTTAGTTTGAATACTTGTTCAACCAAATGCTCTACCTCTTTTTAGTGCTAGATCTCCTATCTCAAAGGCTTTACCTACATGTTTCTTGTCAAAACATCTTTTAACAATTTTTTGATAATTAAGATTATGAAAATCAAGACATAATCCTAATTCGCTTGTTCATTTTCTATTAGGCACTAAATTTGAATGTTTCATACGATGAATAATTTTCAATCATAGAAGTTCATCAAGTTTTTTTTTTCATATAAGTTTCAATCTTAGGTTTAATAGGTCTAAATCTTGGTGAGTCATCAAATATAGCTTCTCTAAAAACATGTTCAATGGATATGTTGTTAGAATTTGGCACACCTTCTACTGTTTTAAGGGATAGGGTCTCATTTATGCTTTTGTCCTCCTGTAAATGTGGTGGATCACTTAGATGAAATCCATCATGTTGATGATAAGGCAAGGTATCTTCATGGATTTCTTCATCTTCTCTAGAAGTTTGATAGGGTTGGATGGAATTTGTATGAGATAACGTATTTATTTTTGTAATTTCACTCACATGGTCATTTATAACATGTTCGTCCCAGTTAACCTCAATAACTCCAACATAAAGGTTAGTGTTTTGATTTTCTAGGAATTTATTCTGTTGATTGAAGGTTGTTACCACTTGGTTATAGAAGGGTTGTTTAGGTATAACCATGTATTCAGATTTCCCTTTGATAAGGATTAATAGTTCTGAGAAATCTAACCTAAAGAAGTCCCCAAACTTGGCTTCAAAATTCCTAGATAAGAGCACACCATAAGTGGACGACATGTTAACTACTAGGATATCCATGTAACATGAAAATGTAGGGTAATGTTTTAGTTGTACTTTCACTCATTTTAATGATCCTACAACAGGTACATTGGACCCATCAAGTTGAATCACACTGTTTGTTTGTGATATCATTTGTGCTCCTAGGGTTTTACATATCTCAAGAGGCATGACACTAACAATTGCACTAGAATCCATTAAATAGTTGTGGACATTCTTTCCTGAAATAATCAAAGTGGTTAGGAAAGAGGGTGTTCCTTCTTGCTTGACATGGAATTGTTCACATTTTGTATTGATAGTGTGTTAGGAATTTCTACGAAGTGAACTTGCCTTTTAGGGATTGGGATTTTTTCTCTTTAGGCTTTAGGTGTATGAACTATCTCTCAAATCACCTCTTTCATTTTATTAAAGTGTAGGAGGTCATTGATAAGCGACGAGGTACCCCTACACTCAACCATACGAATACAAGCGTTTCACGCACGATCTGGTCAGATTCTAAGGACTAAGTGCTTATGTGCCCTTGTGGAACAAGGACGGGTTGGTTGATCGTTGTCTTCCCAAGCTTACCTGTATGTCACAATTGTATGGTTAAGTAAGCTTGAGGCATAATATTTTTTTAGCTTTTATGTTTTTACGTCCTACGCTAGTAGGGAAGGAGAGAGGTAACTAAGTGACTAATTTAACTTAACTACTCATTAACTAAGTTCTAACTAATCCTAACACCAGTATCCATTCCCACTTACCGTACACATCTTGAACCAGTGCAACACTACTGAGATTACCAAATGATAATCGTTACTGGGTTACCAAGCATTACACGCATGCTCGAAGTGGTCATGCTTGTGTAATTTAATGATTTGCTTAATTGATCAAAATGAATTGCTATGCTAATAACAAAAATGTAAAGTGCATAAAATAAAATAAAATAAAATAAATGCATAAGAAAATAAAATAAAAGAGCTCATATTTATTGCTATACACAAGGTGTGCTCAGGTACACAATGCTCGAATAAAGATCCGTCCACACTTACACCTCCTGTTGTGGGCACCTGGAAAATACTCTAACTTTCAAATAGACTACAAGAGTTTCACTACTTGACTATTGAAAGACTTCCTCCAATTGTGCACTGGGCACTATATTTATAGGCTTGGGAGCAATTACTCTAATAATTAGAGTAACTTCTTTAATAATTAGAATAACTACTAAAGCAACCGCTAGAGTAACCACTTTAATAATTAGAATAACTACTAGAGTAACCACTAGAGTAACCGCTAGAGTAACCACTCTAATAATTAGAGTAACTGCTAGAGTAATCACTAGAGTAACCACTCTAATAATTAGAGTAACTACTCTCATCATACCCCCATGACTGAATGAAAACTCATCCTCAAGTATAGAAGAAAAGAAACAAGTTCTTTACAAAATATTGGGAAGGTATGGGATTATTGACTAATTGACAATTGACGGTGGAATGGGATGATAGACTCAACGTGCCTAGTGAACGGATCAATAAGCATATTACAACATTAGTGTTCAGGACCACTGTGGTGAACACTCATACATAAATGACATCCAAGCCTTTATTTGGCAGCTTGAAGAGAAAGAGAGAGAGAGAAAGAAGATGGAGCATGTTGCTGCCAATGCCAAGATTGCACCTTCTGTTGTTTATCCATAGCCATGCCACCAAACTTGCTCCTTTCATAAATGCTCTAGTTTCAGTCCATCCTGAGTGCTTCCTCCAAGCCCAGTCCATTATTTGTATGATTGCCATCTACACACACAACACAGTCACAAATGAGCAAGGATAAATAAACCACAATGTAGTTGATACCTTGCCTCGATATGAAGCACATTGGCTGAGTTTTCGTTATGGCAGAAACTGGTTTGGAGATTTATCACAGGTGACTACCTAAGGTGTAGGGGTTAGGCGAATAGTAAAATGGAGAAAATTGAAAAATTTGTGTTAGGGCCGCCACGACTAAGAGCAAACCTCCAGTAGCTATAAGATGGAAAAATATGAGGAACAACAAAGATGGGAAAAAATAACAACAACAACACCAATAAAGTGGATGTCATGGATAGGGATGAAACAAGAGATGATTGATTGTAGGAAATGTTTAAGGAAAAGAACTTAATAATTGCACTAAAAAGGAATGCCAATGGGTCCTCCCCAAAGGAGGCTCATGCCTTTTATGCCTTGACAAACCCACAAACCAAAGAGTCCGTAGGCTCTAAGAATGTCATTTGGAAGCAAAAGTTAAAAACTTACCCACAAGAATTCACCAAAGAAAAACAATGCATCAACCCAAAACGAACTAATGACGTGGAAAAATGGGAAGAAAGATGGAGAGGAGAGGATGGAATGGAATCCCAAGAATGAGGTTGTGTACAGTCCCTTATGTATTTTATGGTTAATGTGACTGAGTAGGACTCATTCCAAATCCAGACTCAAACCAACCACATTCAGTGACCTTGCATCAATACAGTTGGCCAATCCATCCTCTTGAAGCAGCAAGAATGCCTTCACAAAGAGTGACCACCATCTTGAGGAGAGCAAGATGGAGAAGTAGGAAGTGAGAAAGGGCCTTACTTAGAGGGAACCTTCAGGCATGGGTAACATGTCTTTCCAGTTTCATAACTAGTGCTTGTAACCCATATTACTTTATTATGTCTAATGGGTGTGCTTTGAATTCTCACTTTTCTCCCTTGTTTTTGTGTGAGAACCACACCATGCAAAGACTTATTTTTATTTACTCAGCTCCCTGATTTTTGAACAATGTCAGAATTGCGGAAAACCCAAGAAACAAGCATCCAAGTACCCCAAGAGAATGGCCAGCACAAATGCATCGAATCCCCTTGAAGTCACACCCTTTTCATCCTTTGAGTCTTTCCCTAGTTTGAAAAGTACCCAGCCACCAATTCATTAACAAATTTACTTAAAAAAAAGAGGACTGTACAGTTCCAAGCCAAAGGAGACCATAGAGTTGTATGGATGAGTGGATGACATGGACTCATTGCCTGTTTTACCAAAAGAACCATACCTTAATATCAACATCATAATTTAGAGGTAAAAACCAAACATTAGCAATCAATATGATATAACTTAATCCACCATCATGAGCACTTATTAGATGATGAATAAAAGTAAATCAAGTAAACAAAGAAATAATAAAAGCATGAGCGATGGTGTAAAAAAAAAAGAAACGTTGAAAGAATATGTAAAACAAAAATGTGTAAAATAAAAATTCAAAAAGAACTAAGGGCCTAAAACGGTTAGCATAGGTGGCCATCTTCCCCATGACTGAGTTGGAAGGAGGAGATATGAAATAGTGAGCAAGGTCGTCCATCAACAGAGGTAGCATGTGTACTAGCTATTCTAAGGTCATGGAAAGGTTTGGTTTGTTGTACATTTACCAACAGTTTCTTGTCTGGGCTCTTAGGTTTGTATATTTTCATGGCCCCTGAACGAAAAGTTGCATAAATAATATAAGGTCCTTCCCATAGTGTTTGAAATTTAGTACGTTGTGGCACATGTGTGGGATTCCAGTAGAGAACCTTATCTCCCGAATGATATTTAACTTTCCTAATCCTTAGGTCATGACATTGTTTATTGAATGCCTTGTGCAACTTGTTAGATGATAGGGCAGCTAGTTAGTTTTCATCTAGCAAGTTAAGGGTTACTAACTGTTGTTTCTATGCTAGATCAAGGTCAAGGTTGAGGTCACATGCCATGGATAGTGTACAGAGTTTTGTTTGAATGGGAAGCAGTGGTAATTTACCGTACACTAACTCATAGGGAGAGTAGCCTGTAGGGAGTTTCCATGTAGAGCGGTATGCCCAAAGAGCATCGTTCAGTTTAGTGCTCCAGTCTCGCCTAAACTTGCTAATGGTTCTTGTCAATATCTTTGTAATCTCCCTGTTGGTAACTTTTGCTTGACCGGTGGGTTGGGGGTGGTATGGTGTAGTTAATTTATGCTCAACCCCTAAGCATTGCATTAATTTCCTAAAAGTTGCAGCTGTGAAGTGTGTACCATTGTCTGAAATAAGTGCACACAACATACCAAACATGTTTATGATTTTTTGTTGAATAAATCGTGCAACTATAGATGATGTACAATCCTTAATAGTAGCTACTTCTGCCCATTTAGTTAGGTAATCAACAGCAACAATGATATAGGCTTTTCCATTGGACATTGGTGTAATTGGCCCCATAAAATCAATTCCCCAAATGTTGAAGGGTTCTAATGGTTGGATCCGTTGTTGCGAACCCTCCATTCTAGCAGTCATTCCCCCATCATGTTGATAGCACTCACAAGATTGGACAAATTGATGGGTGTCCTGAAACAATGTAGGCCAATAATATCTTGCAAGAAAGATCTTGATGGTCATTTGTATCCCAGCGTAATGATCCCCACAAGAACCCTCATGAGCATCTTGGAGAACTTGTAGTTGATCTATATCAGGAACACACCATCGAACCAAGTCATCAGGACACACTTTATAAAGTTGCCCATTGATTTTCATAAAGTACTTGGCTCAGTGAAGAAACTATTGTTTCTTCTTAAGGTTTAACTCTTGTGGTATTTGTTGGGTGAGGATATAGGTAAGAATGCTACTATATCAATTTGTCTCCATGGGTGATTGATTATTCACTACACCAGCAAAGAGGAATTCATCAGGAAAATAAATAGAAAGTGGATACTCATCCTCTTTGTTGTCCCATTGCAACTGAGATAAATGATCAACAACTATGTTCTCGGTGCGTTTACGATTAATCATCGTAATATTGAACTCTTTTAATATTATAAGCCATTGTATGATACGAGGGCTTATCATTGGCTTATTCATGAGGAACCTTGTTGCACTATGATCTGTATGTATATATACTTTATATCCCAATACATAGTATCTAAAATTTTCTAGTGCAAACACTATAGCCATTAATTCTTTCTCTATGGTAGTGTAGTTAAGTTATGCACCAATGATACTTCTACTTGTACAGTGGATGTAATAAGGATGCTTATGATCATCTAATTGTGTAAGTACAGCTCCTAACGCATAGTTGGATGCGTCAGTCATGATATGGAATGGTTTGGATTAGTCAGGAGCTTGTAGAATGTGTATTTCTACTAGATTTTGTTTTAAAGTTTAAAAAGCTAATTCGCATTCCTTGGTCCACTCAAAAGGTACGTCCTTTTTTGTTAATTTCACCAATTGTTTGGAAACCTTTGAAAAGTTCTCAATAAATCTCCTATAGTAGCCAGTATGTCCAAGGAATGACTAAATATCTTTGATAGTTTCTAGTTGATGGGTAATTCCTTGGATAACTTTGATTTTCCTAGGGTCTACCTCTATCCCTGTGTGTGAGATTTTGTGCCCTATTACTATGTCCTCTTGGACCATCAAATGGATTTTCTACCAGTTGAGCCTCAAATTGGTTTCTACACATCTTTTTAACACTTGCTCTATCTGGTCCAAGGCTTGATCAAAGTTTGCTCCATAGGTGGAGAAATCGTCCATAAAGATTTCTACACCATTTCCTATTTGCTATTGGAAGATGCTTAGAACTAGTCATTGAAATGTTGCAGGGGTATTGCACAAGCCAAATGACATCTGTTTGTATGTAAACGTTCCCTAAGAACTAGTGAACGTAGTCTTGGCTTGGTCTTCTAGGGCTATTTGTATTTGATTATATCCACTATATCCATCCAAAAAAATGTAGTAGTGATGCCCTGCGATGGTATCTAAGACTTGGTCAACAACTGGCAACAGAAAGTGATCTTTGAATGTTGCCATATTCAGTAGCCTGAAATCTATGCACACCCTCCATTTGCCTCTCTTTTTAGGCACAATAACTAAGGGGCTAACCCATTCACTATCAAAAATGAGGTATATGAACCCAGCCTTGAGAAGCTATTCGATTTCTTCCTTAACTACTTACTTCAGCTTTGGGTTCAAATGCCTCTACGGTTGTTTTCGAGGCTTCATGGAGGGGTTGTTGTAAATCCTATGTTGGCATATCCTAGGATCTATTCTAGTTAATTTGGGATATGACCAAGTGAAGTCTTTTAACCATCTATTGATTACCTTTAGTGGTTCTTCTTTCTATTGAAAAGTAAGCTTAGCATTGATAATTACCGATTTTTTGTTTTTAAGGAAGGTGTATTCCATACCAGTGGGCAATGGTTTCAGCTTGAGGGGCTCCTACTTAAATTTCTCAGGGATTTCCAACTTCCCCCAGTTGATATTTTCAAGGTTAAGAATTGGAAGTTGATAGTGGACTTGCTCTAATGCGTCTATGCTATCGATGTAAGCACAAGTCAAATCCTCAGTTGGTTCCATGCATATGAGTGAACTACTTTCTTAATCAGCTATCAGCCACTAGGTGCCTTCCTATTGTGTGGCTACTGCATATGGGCATCTTTGTATGTTGATCACTTGTGCACACTGATTGCATGCAGGTAATGTTAAACTTTCTACAAATCATGACCTTTGCACACAATTACACCCTGTGTCACAGTATGCGATGCATGGAACTTTCTTTTTCTCAATCTTTTCAAATGTATTTTCCTTTGATATTTCTAGGGAAAGATCATGGATTCCTAGGCATGCATCGATGGTGCTTAGCCATGCTCTTCCCATTATGATTGGGAAGTCCCCCTTACGATTGTTCACCTAAAGCACTAGGAAGTCAACTAGGTACGACCATCCACAAATAGTGGTAACAATGTCTTCCACTAGTTTGAATGGGACAGTGATGGACTAGTCAACCAACTCTAGATGGATGTTTCTCTTTTTCAATGGAGGCAGGTTCCATGCCTTGTACATTTCTTGAGAAATCAAGTTGACATCGAAACTTGAATCCGAAAGAGCCTTGCATGCTGCATTTTCAGCAATTTGTAAGTATATCAGAGGACTCCCAAGATCAGATAATTTCTTGGGAAGGTGGCTAGCTTTAATCCAATTGGTGACAACATGTGTTAGCATGATTGTATGCGTTGAGTGTGGTGGTTGAGTTGAAGGAGTTTCCAGAGTTTTAATTGATATTGAGGCATCTAAGGAATCAACCGCTTGTGATTGCAAGGGCTTGGTTGGTCTATTGGTTCTAAAGAAATGTCTTTTCTTCATGTGGTTGTTGGAACCAATAGTAGGTTGAGAGTTAACAGCCCTTGTGGCATTATGTTGCTATTGCTAGGTAGGGATTTCACCCTGCATAGCTTGAGCAAGTGGTAGTGGAGCTATTGGTGGAAGAGATGCGACCAGATGAGAATATGATATGCTTGCAGAATATCTCCCTTAGACGAGGGAGTCCCATAATACTCGCGAGCTTGGTAGTGAGGTTAAGGAGTGATGTGACCAGTAGAGTTACGTGGAGAGATTGGATTGCTGCACATAATATTCATATGGGTTAGGTTGTTGGTAAGGATATTATTGCCTTGGTGGTGGCATTCCCCATGATTGTGGGTGCCACCACTATTGATATTATTTAATCGANATTCCCCATGATTGTGGGTGCCACCACTATTGATATTATTTAATCGGTTGTCGTGGAGTTCCATTGGGATAATATATTAAGGGTTGGTGGAACTACCTTGGGTTACCTTGAGGATAAGGTAACCTTTAGAGTGTTTGCTTTTTGTTTAATCGTGGGTTGAGTGCATACATCCTAGACTCCTGCAGATGTGAGATTACAGGGCAGCATCCCTTAGGATGGTCATATTGACATATCTCACATCCACTATCATTTTCTGTTTTTGAATCCACAACCTCTTCAATGATGACAACTTTGCCCTTACCCTTGCTACGTGCATGTTCAACTTCTCTCTTTTTTCCTTTTTCAAGATCACTACCTTGCTCTCTAGACTCCTCTACTATTTTAAAAACAGATTGAAATTGATTGTCTAGGGAATCCCACATTTGGTCTACCTTTGCTGATACTTCTAATGTCAACTTTTGGATAGGCAAAGTTTTCCTATTCAATATTTCTTCGAGTGGTGACTCTTCTTCATCCTCACAAAATCTTACTCCCTCTTCTAGAGAGAAGGATCTCAGTTATACTCTTCCACACTTTCTATCTTCCGTAGCTCACCTTCTTCCTTAGCAACTTGCTCCAATAGTCTTTGAATTTGATGGGAC
The DNA here is from genome assembly GCA_015680685.1 of Gnetum montanum. NCBI lineage: Eukaryota > Viridiplantae > Streptophyta > Gnetopsida > Gnetales > Gnetaceae > Gnetum > Gnetum montanum. The sequence continues at coordinate 436,599 of MNCI01005642.1, read as the reverse complement.
CTAAGCTCAGATAGTCTTTCTTGGGCATAAGTCCTAAGGGTTCTTCTTGTTTCATGCCTAAGCCCATCCACGAGATGGTGCAATTGATCCCTTTGCGAATAACCATGGCCAGGAAAACAGTGTAACAGTGCATAATATCGGCCCATGGCAACATCCAAGGGTTCATGTCTTTCTTGTTTCCAGCCTTGGATTTGCTTTCGCAAGTTAGACACTCGGGAGTACGTTTGGTACTTGTCATTAAATAGTTCTAACATAGTACTCCACCTACGAATGGATTCCAGTTCTAAAGATCAGTACTAGCTTTCTGCTTCTTTAAATAGTGTCCATGGAAACAACTTAAGTTTTTT
>MNCI01005642.1:386838-425158 GCA_015680685.1 Gnetum montanum | reverse complement strand
AGTTCTAGCATCGTACTCCACCTCCTGATGGTTTTCGGTTCTAAGGACCGGTACCAGCTTTTTGCTTCTTTAGTGAGTGTCCTTGGGAACAACTTAAGTTTTTGCCACTCATTTTCTATATTCTGCAAGGCACAAGCATCATGGAATGCCTACAAATGATTTTGTAGATCAACATTGTATCCCCCTTCGAATCGTGGGATATTGTTCATGTCTAAACGTTTGATCCGGATATCCTTTAAATGCCTTATGGGAATCCTAACTACCTCCATTATGTCAAGCATACTTTAGGTTGCAATTAGGGGCTCATCATGATCATCTCTTTCATGATGCCTGTGATGTCTACGGTGTTCCCTACTCTCCCTACGTCCTTGCCCTTGTCCTCTCTCTCGACTTTCCCGTCGAGGTCTTTCTTCTTTCTTACTTTTATCCTCACCTTTATGTTCATGGTGGCCGTGCCCAGATGTGGAAGGAGAGGATGAGTGATGTGAAGAAGGGGAAGAAGAAGGGAAACCATCACTATGATGATGTTTCTTGCCTTCTCTTCAATTGCTACGGCCTCGATCGTTGTGACGATCAAAGTGCCTGTCCTTAGCATGAGTGGTTGTTCCCTCTGTGAACAGTTGGTGTTCACTGGCATAAGAACCAGGGATATTTATCGTTTATCGTAGGTTCTGATACTCATCCTCCTCACCATTGTTAATAGGGGGAACATCGTTTGCTAAAGAACCCGTGATAAGGGGTTCTTCATCTCCTATTTCACTAAGGACATGCGGGACCTTGCCCTTCAACAGTGCATGTTGGCTCTCTTGCCTTAAGTCTCTCATACGTTGGGCATTTGTGGGATAATAATCCCTCATGTCAAAATATTCAGCAACGTATTTCGTGAAATGCTCTTGCATGCCAACCTGTACCAAGGCATGGAAAAGCATGCGAGAGATTGATCGATCTGGGGGTAACACAATGTTACCTTGCAAATCTCTCCACCGCAGTTGTTATTCTTGATGGAGAACAAAAGTAAAATTAAGAATATACTCATCAGAATGAGTATATGTCATCCTATATTGTTTAGGACTTGGCTAATTTTGGTTATATTTTTTATCTTGCCGACTGTCTCGTGTGTGGTCCTTAGGTGGTGAGTTGCTCTGATGAGAAGAAGGCATTTTTATCGGTGTGCTAAATTCACCGTTATATAATATTTTATCTTGATCAACCCGAAGGTTCGTTAAGGCTCACAATGATGTGAGTGATATCCCTTATGTTCTATTCGACGCACAAACACTTAGTCCTCGACAACGGTGCCAATGATGAGTGGCGAGGTACCCCTACACTCAACCATACGAAACAAGCGTAGCATACGTGATCTGGTTGAACTCCACAAACTAAATGCCTAAACGCCCCATGGAACACTTCGGGTTAATANCTGGGATTACCATACATAACGCACGTGCTCGAAGTGGTCGTATTGAGGCACCTAACTAGCCTAAGTGTGATGAGCAGCCGATTCCTTGACTAGCCGTACACATCCATAGATTCTTGTAATCAAGTCGTACTCATCCCACATTCTAGGAGACAAGGGTGAGAGAATCTAATCGTGATGAGTAGCCGATTCCTTGGCTAGCCGTACACATTCGTCAATGCTCGTAACCAAGTCGTACTCATGCCATGCTAATGCATGTAATAAATGACAGGTAAGAAATAACATGTAATAAAACTATTTCATGTACTGCAAGGTTTATCCACAAAGCTCATCTTTATTGCCGTACACAACTTGTGTTCAAGTACAAAGCTGCTCGAATAAAGATCTGTTCACTTGGGGACTCCTACTGCGGGCACATGGAAAATATTCTATCTCTGGAGTGACTAAATTGCCAGAGCTTCGCTACTTCTAGCCTAGGATGAGAAATGAGGGGAGTGCCACCTCTTATTTATAGATTTGGCGGCGGACTGTGATATCGCGTACACGATATTGCATGGGATGCGATATTGCGACGGCTGCGATATCGCGGTGCATGCGATATCGCGTCTCATCATATGCTATTAAAAAATGATTTTTTAAAAAAAGAAAAATAAATGCTTGAAATTTAAAAGAAAAATAATTTTATAAAAAAAAAATTAAGTTGAATAATTAAAACTACCTTACCAAAGTTGAGACTTATTATAGAACACCAAAATCAAAAATTCAAAAATGGAACTAGAAAGAAAAAGATTTGGGCAACAACAATTGTTAGAAAACAAATTTTTAGAAAATCGGATCAGCAAATGAAATGGCCATACAAAAATGACAAGAAGGGTTGAAATCAAAGGCGAAGAAGGCCCTCCTTTTAGTGCCAAAAAGATGTTGATGCGTAAATTTTCGACATGCCAAAACATGTGGAAAAACTCATTTTAGGAGACTACTGCCTAGGGTGCCTCTTGTATGGATATGAAAACCTAGGAATAGTCTTAGTTGCAGAGGGCTATGTGACATTTTGAAAACAATAAACCAAATAAAATAATTGAAAATTTAAATTGAATGTTAGTGCAATTTTAGAGTACAATAAATAAACTAAAATAAAATTCAAAATTTCCCTACTGGTGGTGGTGCTAGTCTATTGTGGATGCTGCTGCAATAGCCACTGCTTGGGGAGGAAAAAGGAAAATGGATCCCATGTTTGTCACGTGGACCAAGAAAGAAAAATGATTGCTAGTGTCACCTTTCATTTTCATGTCTTTGACCAAGAGAGAAACATGATTGCTAGTGTCACGTTTCATTTTCATTTTCATGTGTCTGACCAAGAGTGAAACATGATTGCTAGTGTCACCTTTCATTTTCATCTCTCTGTGTGCACAGGAGAGAGAAAAAAAACATAGAACCGTTGTCTTTCGGTGTGCCGTCCACCACTTATGGGTGAGACTTCTAAGGTTCAAAGTTTCATAATTTTCCTTTAACTACTAATAGCATGGTAGAGACATTTTCAGAAATTATGAATTCTCATCATCTTGTTAAGTCATGGGGGCATATTAATAAATTTCACACTTGAAAGAAACTTTGTTGCAGTTTCAGGTTCAGAATACTTTGACTTTTTGAAGTATTTTAGTTTTGTATCAAATTTTAACGATATATTTGTTGAGAGGATGTTTGATTATAATATAACAAGAAATTTTGATTCGCCATTGATGATTTATTGGACAGGATGACAAGGTCTAATGTTGAAATTTGAGACTAATTCAAGATAACTTTTTCAATTGCATCTAGACCAAAATTAAGATCAAATTTACTAGCACATGAAACACTTTCAAATTACTTTCAATACTAGGGAGAAATTTTTTTTTTATTCAACAAATTTTACATTTATCCAAGGTTGGACAAGTAGCAATTATTTTACTTTGGGGACGCTTGTCTTTGTTTCCCTTGTTAAGTTGTAGGACAATGTATCCTTATTCTTGGTACTATCATGAATGAGAAATGAATGAAATGAAGTTGTTACATCTCACTGGTTACTTAACTAGCCATTCTTTACAACATCTCAACCACCATAAAAGCTACCCTTTTTACCACAAGTTCTAGTTATACCTAAGGTTACTATTCGCTTTCAGTGATTGATAGGCGGTTGTTGGATATCAGATTTAATTGGTCACTTCCATTTAACCTAGATGGAGGATTTCGTAACGTGGTTATTTTGGTAAAGCTGTCAAAAAAGGAGGTTAATGAATCTTCAAACTTCATCAGGTAAGAGAAGTCATTTGTACAACACAAAAAACAACAAGAAAATTTGTGGCATGCTCAAATTTGGACATATGAATAGAAACTATGTGCATAAACCTCAATTTGCATCAAATAACTTTCCAAATCTCAATTTAAATGAATGTTTTGTAAATAATGTGTTATTACTAAGAAGACTAGATCAAGTTTCCTATTAGTAAGGAGGACTGCCACAAGAATAAACTTAGAGATAATACATTTTGATGTGGGTTCCTATGAAACTGTAAAATCTCAAGGAGGAGCAAAGTACTTCGTAACCTACATTAATGACTATATTTGCAAAGTTTCAATCTATATTATGATATCAAAGTTAGAAGTTTTTAGTACCTTCAAAAAATTTACAGCACAAGTGGCAAAGCAAATAGGCTTACCAATATGTAAGCTACAAATAGATAATAGAATAAAGTATATCAATCAAGAATTTTAAAAATTTTAAAATTACCTAAAGAGTGAAGGAATTATCCATCAAAAGATGGTTTCATATTATTTAGAATAAAATGAACTGGTAGAACGTAAAAATCATACGATTGGTGAAATGGTGAGATGTATGCGTGTACAATCTCAGATGGACAATGCCTTTTGGACTAAAGTTGCATGAATTATAGTACACATTATCAACTGGAGTACCCCAATGCATTTACGATTTGCTTACCCTAATATAATACTAAATAGTTGCAAACCAGTATTGAATCATCTATATGTATTTGGATGTCGAGCATACTATTATATAAAAGCAACCATAAAATATGATCCAAAAGTAAGGGAAGGATATTTTGTTGGATATTGAATCCCCATAAAAGATTACCAAATTTGAGATTTGGAACTTTAAAAGTTAATTATTATAAGAGATGTCACATTCAACTAGGAAGAATTGATTGAAGAAAATAGTAGTGATATGACTCATATAGAGAACTAAGTTAAAGACATGGAAGATATAAATGATTACAAATATGGTGCACACTTGTTAAATCCCTTGGCTATAGAAACAACATGTTATGAGTGCAATAATGACTCAAATATATATCTATAGATAATAATGATTTCTCTATAACAAGTGATGTACATAGTGTAGATAACAACAATTACAAATAGAAGATCTCATGAATGGGAAAAAACAATAAAAAGTGTAGGAGATTGGGTCAATTCAAATATAATAGAACCATGACTCACAAGGAGTCAATATCATGAATTACACAATCAAGACATCATTGCAAATGTCATTTTACCAAATAAAGATATTCCAAAATTTGTAATCTAAGCATATTCATTAGAGCATTGGATGAAAGCAACTGAGACTAAAACCTCAATGATGGAAAAATAAAAAGTATGGGAACTTGTTCCACATCCTAGCAATAAGAAACCAATAAAAAATCCTTGGATATTTACCTTAAAGCTTAAGGAGAATGATACATTGGACAAGTATAGGTAAAATTGGTAGCAAAATTATTCTTTCAAATAAAGTGAATTGATTACAAAGAGACTTTCGCACCTATAACTCCAGTGGTTACTTTTTTGGATAATTCTCTTTTTGTTAGCTAAGAAAGAATGGAAGATCATGAAATTGATGTAAAACCTACCTTCTTATACTGGGAATTTTAGGGGGAGATCTATTAAAGAAACAACTTGAAGAATTCATTAAAGATAAAAAGCTGGTATGTCAATTATGAAAAGTAATCTATAGACTTAACAAGGCACCAAGAGTTTGGTATTAGAAGATTGATCAATTTTTAGTTAGCTTTGGATCCAACCATTTACAAAAGAATAGTAATCTATATATTCTAAACAATAAATTTAGATTACAAATGATTTTATCCTTTCATGTGGACAACATTATCATAGTAGCTAGAGAACCAAGCATCATGGAGAAATTCAAGTATCAATTATCATTATGATTTGATATTTCTAATCTTGGATTAGCATATTAATATCTTTGGATGGAGCAATATTAAGGAAAAGGAAAAATTTCTCTTTCACAAACCAAATATATGATAGACCTATTGGAGAAACATAATATGATCAACTACAAGGAATCGAATATTCCAATAACTCTAGGATTCAAAGTAAATATTCAAGAAGAGGCTATCAATCCTACTTAGTGTAGAAAAATCATCAGTGCACGTATGTATCTTATGAATAATAGACTAGATATCTAATATGTAGTAAATCAATTAGTTGTAACAATGCAGAATTCGAAGAAGCAACATATGCATGTTACATTTCTCATCCTTTGTTACTTTAAAAAAACCTCTACATGTGAATTGCAATTTATTAAAATGTGTGAAAATACATCATAAGTTTATACTAATGCTCATTAGGGAGGGGATACAATAGATCATAGTTCAAGAATTGGATTTTTCATTTAGTTCTTTGGATATCCTATTAGTTGAAGGAGTAACAAGAAACAAACTGTCTTCTCATCTTCTATGGAAGCAAGTATCAAGCTCTACAAGAAGTAGGGGTTGATGTTTCTAAGTCTATTATGTTCCATTATGATAATCAAGCAGCAAGTAAACTTGTCAAAAATCTAATCTATCATGACAAGGGTAAACACATTGAGATTAGTGTACATTTCATTCAACAAAAGTACCATGAGAAATTCATCAATGTTCAGTATATTTCCACCAAATCATAGAACGAGAATTGCTTTACGAAAGCCCTTAATGATAACTATTTGAATATTTTCATGTTTACTTATCTTTGGTAGCACTTCTTAGCAGTTTGAAGTAAGGAGGAGTCATAGTTGGATGACTAAATTGAGAAAACACCCTGATATTGATACAGTCATCTAAGAACACTTTACATTGATTTATGAAGAAAAGTTGTGGGGGACAAAGTATGAATTAAGAAGTGTTAGAGGGTAATTCATACCTTGTTGTAACCTTGATAACACTCTTAACAGTGAAGTTAAAGTTCTAGGATGTTAGTGAGTTAATTTGTAATACATAAGAATCAATTTGTAATAAAAGAACCAATTCATAATTCATAAGTCTGTACAATTGGTTCGCAAAGTTAAAAGTTGATTTATATTATGATTTTGTAATACCAAGTTGTAATGAATTTGTAAATAGTAGTTATGTTGAGTCATGTCATCTTGTTCACTTAAAGAGAAATCTGGCTAGCAATGTTATGTAAGTTAAAGTCAAGTCAAGAAAGAGTAATAGATTTAATAATTTGTGATGGCCAAAGGGTTTGAAGATCACATACTGAAGATTTTATCAATAAGCTGTTATTAGGAAAATTATAATTTCAATTACACTGAAATGAATTATATCTTCTATCACTTTGCAAAATATCAACATCATGTAATTGCAAATTCACAAAAGCTCATAACCCTCTATCATACAAATTACTATGAAACTACATGTTACTTTGATGATTACCAACAAATCACTATGACACTACATGTTACTTTGAAGGTTACCAAGACGTTTTAATTCACTAGCTTACCCCTTTCCTACCCATGGATTCAAATTCACCAACTATTAGATGTTCAACTTTGATATCTAGACCCATTTTGCGTAGGTATTTTATCATCATCTCACTTTTGGCTACGAACTCAAAAATCAAATAGGCCAATGAAAACATTGTCTACATAGCACATGTGCAACCGTTGGATTCTACATAATACTTGTTCTTAATTCATTTGGTCATGGGCTATTGGCTCATGTATTAATTTTCAGAGGGCATATTATATAGGAAGAGCTTAAAATCTTCTTTAGGAGTTTATTAAAACTATAGTGTTAGGGCATTCATATTCCATAACTATCATTAACCATGTTGCTTATGTGTTCCTGGGTACTACCCTTACATGCCAGAGGGTAGAGGGCTATGTTTAAATAATATATAAATTTTTTTTAATTTTTAGAAAATAGGAAGAATAGTGGCATGCATTTGGAATAATTAAAAAGGGATTGAAAATNAGAATAGTGGCATGCATTTGGAATAATTAAAAAGGGATTGAAAACTAGTTAGAATTTTTCACAAAGGCTTCATCATGTATAATCATGTATGCATGCTCACATTAGATATGCATATATGCATGCCTTGGTATGGTAGCATTAATAAGCTCCTAAGAAATTTTGTATGCTTTTCCATGAATGGGGAGGACATGATACCATTTTAAGAGATAGTAGGATAGGGAGTGGCAAAAGAAGTGGTTGTAGGTCCAAGTTTGTTTGTTTTCAAACTTTCACCATTGCTATAGAAAAACACTTGGAATTTTTTACAGACACTTCATCATGTATGATGATGTATGCATGCTCACATCAGATATGCAGGCATTGGCACCAAAAGTAAGAATTTAAAATAAGAATATTTATAAAAAGGAATTCACACTTTATAAAAGTGTTTGAAGATGTATAACCTAAAGTCTTGAACCTTTGTATGCCTAAAAACAAGTCCCCAAGGATTGGTTGACCAACCTCACCTAATCTTGAATGAAGCAGCTCTAGATACAAACCTATGTGGATCATCTACCCCTATTGTTTTAGGTTGTGAATTCCACAAATTTTTATAAATCAATCAGGCTTTCTAGAGGGATCATAAAGAAGAATCTAATTTTTGGTTCATGTTAAGGTTTTTGATTTACCTTCTCTTAGGTTGATTGTCATATGTTATATGATTGCTTTTTGGCCTTTCATTTCAAAGCCTATTCCACCAAATGACTAGGAGGTTTGATCCTTTAAAGAATAAGGCTATAATGGGTTTTTCATCTTGATCTTCTTCGTAGATTTGTTATTATTCTTCTCTTTCTTCATTGTTTAAGGTTCTTGCTCATGACAACCTGATCTCTTGGTCATGTTTCTATTCTTTAATATTTGTTCTAGATTTGATTTTTATTTTGCAAAAATCTATTGATAATCTTATATTTTTTTATACTCCTCAATGGTAAGATCACTTTTAACAAGCATATGTTTGTGTTCTTCTACTAAAATACTATTTTTGACTTCTATGTGAGTAGTGAGAGGGGTTTCTCTCATTTTTCTTGTTTTTTTTTAAAAATCTAGTATGCATGTAATATTCTATCAAATTAAATAAAATCTTAATAATGTAATACTAAAGCAAGAAATTGCAAATAAAAGACAAGAGGTAGGGGTCCCACCCATACCAAATTATTAATGAATAGTTAATGATCTTAAGATACAAGTTTGATTATAAAATGACAAAGAATGGAATAAATTTTAAATTGATGAGATCCACTTATATAAGATAACTATTTCACCAAATTTTAAAGAAATTGTATGAATTTTATTCTAATAAATATATGAAAGATTATGATGTTATAAAATGTTGTATCCTCTAGAACTAAATTATAAAGCATAAAGGTTCAATTAAGAATGAATTTCAAATATTTAGACTCATGATGTTTGATCTCTCCTTTAAATTATTTCAATATAGTCATTCAAATTGTGATAACTTGGAATTTTGATTCAAGATGACCTTTAACAATAAAGTATGAAATAGGATTATATTCAAGCTAGTGATAAAAGATAGTTGATAATAAGAGGACCTAATACAATGATTGGAATATGATTATTCCCCTTAATCTTCATAAATCAAAAGGAAAGCTCTTAGACCAAAGATTGATTCTTTGAAGGAAAAACACTACTATCAAATGAAAAAATGCGAAAAGATCTTAATGTATCCCTCTTTTCACTATTTTTATAGAAAATGGAACTAGCATGAAAACTATGGAGATGGGTTATGTCACTTGTCACTTTTTAATAAAATACATAATGTTCAAATTATAAACATTTAGACATAGAGATTAAGCATCATAATGGATCTAATGGTGAAGTTAAAGAAAATCATTACTATTAAGTTTGTAACTAATGGATGAAAATGTAGAAAATTAAGAAAGAACAATAGTGATATAACAACAAAGAAGAAGAGAAAAAAGAATAAGCTTAAAGAAAAAAATTATCAAACATCGTGAAAGAGTAAAAGTAAGAGAGTTACGATGATAGGCCATAGTAACCTACGATGAACTTCGTAACTAAAGAGTTGAAGGTGTCAATGAGCATTCTTTGCTAGAGAAGTAAAGGTGTTAAGTAAGACTCAAGAATGAGTCATAATCCAATTTCCTAAAGAGTAACAGAAAATCATAGTTTGAGCCAACTATAAGACTGATCTAGTTTCTTACAAAAGATAAGAAGATCACATAGAGAGCTTCGTTGAAGTAAAAGGAAGCTATAAGGAAGCGTAGCCAAGTTGTATGTAGAATTTGTACATAAACTAGTTGGCTAGGGATGGCTACGATCTTCATCGTAAGATCAATAGCCAAAGTTACACGTTATGATTTATGGCATTCGTAAACATAATTATAAATACAAATTATTACAAATGGTTAAGTTAAATAGGAATTAAGTTCTTAATTCCAAGATCCTTAGGTATATTAGAGTTTTCAACTAACATAAAATTAAACTCTAATAGCCATGATCTTAGTTAATTTCATGCTTTCTTATGTAATGCATACGTTATGGAAAATGATAAAAACATTAAGTGACAAAGTGATTTCAAATTAAACTATGAACTAATATCATTAAGCATAATCCATGCTGCATGTATGGATTTGACTTGTTTGAGACTTCTAAATCTTTTGATAATTTAGATTCTCACTCATCTACCTCCTATATTAGTTCTAATTCACTAGTGTCTTGTCTCTTCTACTACTTTGACTTTTCTTGCTATGTTGGTATAAGCCTTTTCCTTTTTTGGAACATTGTTTAGCTCAAAAAATTCAAAATTTTTATATAGCTTATGTTGAACATAACAGTGTGATATGGAAATCCATCAAAATCAAACTTATGTATATAATATTACAAGATTATGAATCATGCGAAGTCTTTAAGTACACATAAGAAAAAGTAAGGCATTAAAGATGTAATAGATAAATTTCAATTTAAACATTGCATTAACTATATGTTTTAGAATCTAAGTCATAAGTTTAATTAACAAGCTAAATATCTTTAATGATGATATTCATCATTATAATTGTCATAAATATACCCCAAATGACAAGTATCTTATCATAGCCCTTAGAATTAAATATAGGACATGCATACCATAAGCTCCATGCTATAACCAATTGAGTTAGACCTAGTTGATGATTTATGAATATTTAAAAAATTTTATAAGCTTGTTATCTAATTCTAGTTTCACATGTTCAACCTATCTAAGATATCATTCTTATATCTTATTTTAAATATAAGCCACTTTGATTCTTCCTCTAATATCTAAATTATATGATTTATCTCTTATAGTAACATTCAACATCCATCTAAGCATTTACATTCTTACCACATTGACTTTTTGTTCATGTCTCTTTTGTTAGCCTAACATTCAAGATCATATGAGATAGCAGGTCCTATAAAATTTTTCCTTTAGTTTTATTAGAATTGTTTTATCATGTAAATTGCCAAAAAATCAGCGAAAGAGGAGTAGCCACTTATAGTAGTCATTATGTCTTTAACTTGTCCAAGTGGAATAGCAATTGATTGGTCTGCTAGCTCTAATTAGATGTTGCTTCTTTTAGTGGAGAGAGATTCTAGGCCTTGTACATATCTTGAGAGATAAGATTAAATCTTAACCTAGTATTTAGTAAAGCTTTGCATGGTTTATGTCCTGCTATTTGAAGATAAACTAAAGGACTACCAATATTTGTTCTTTTCATAGGAAGTGCTCCTGCCTTAATCTAATGTGTAATTGTTTACATGAAAATGATATTAGTTAAGTTCTTTTCTAATTATATCAAAAGCATAGTGTTCTCTTGAGGACCTTGTGTAGACAGACCAAAGTTAGAGGAAGTTCTTGTCCTTGAAAAATTTTCTTAACTTACCCTAAATAAGGAACATTTGATGAATCTTGGTTCACTTATTATAATGTCCTCTTGTGTAGTGACTACTATAGTAGCACTCTTTTTCTATGGTTATGTTGGTAGTTCTCCTTGCATGACTAGTGATGGTACTAGTTGTAATGGATTAGGAGCTCGATATGAGGGACCTAGTGTTGGTTGAGATGTGTAAGGATGAGGATCCATGTATGATGCCATGGATTTGTGGTTTTTAGGTAGATAGTAGGATGAAGAAGTATGGACAGAAGTATTTCTAGGAGAAATAGGACATTATTCATAGTATTCATAGGGATTCGGTTGTCTATATGGATACTATTACCTTGGTGGTGACATTGCACATGAGTGTGGTTGTTGCCACTACTACTGGTATTGTTCCTGTAGTTAAGGATAAGCCTTGCTTAAATAGTATGGTTGTTGATAAGGTTGTCTAAAATTACCTTGTGAATAAGATAATCATCTAGGCATTTGTTTCTTAACAAATTTTAGATTGAGTACATATGCCCTAAACTCTTGTAAGTTGACCATGATAGGACAACCTCCCTTAGGATGTTCATATTGGCACACTTTGAAACCTATATCATCTTTTGAGCTTGAGTTCATTATTTCTTCTATCGTAGTAACTTTTTCTTTGTTCTTCTAGTTATCATGTCCATTGTTGATGAATCATGGTTTGTTAGGTGTTGATATCAAACCCCTGATATCGGACCCTTGATATTAGACCCTTGATATCAAACCCTCGATATTGGACCTTCAACATCAGGTACGTGATATCATGACCTGGATAACGATATTGGATACACAATATTGTGATTCATGTGTAAGCTTATAAGTATAGATTTTGGTGCACAGAAAGGGGGAAGTAGGTCATTATAGAAGTAGAGTCTTTTTGTTCATTTTTAGTTCATCTTAACTCTTTCCTTAGTGCATGCCTATAGTGTGATGATTGTAATTGTATAGAACCTTTATTCGAGTGTGACATACTTGGACACACACATGGCCAAGAATAAAGATTGAGATTACTCCATCATTACAACATTCACCTAGTTTTAATTACTTAATTGTTATTGTTATTTATTGCTTTCTTAATTAATGTTTCTTTACCTTACTTTACTATCCCTGTTATTAAACACGGAATGAGTATGACTTAATCATGGGAATTTAAGTGTGACTACTTGGTAACCTAGTAGCGTATCTAGGAGTGCTCAAGTAATATATGCTTGGTAATCCTAGAAGTAGTACACAAGGTCCAAGATGTGTATGGATGATTAAGGATGGATGCTCATCACACTTAGGCTAGCTTATATTCTCTTCTCCCACTCCCTCTTAGCTTAAAACAAAGTTATTTTCCATTGCCTTTAGGAGTAGCACTAGTTTAGGCCCACATCATACACCTCACTCTGGACTAAACCATACGTGACAAAGAAAATACTAGTCTAGTTGGGAAGACAAAAAACTACAATCAACATGTAACTATCTAGATACCACAACTATCCTATCTATGGATTTTGATTAGATTGTGCATGAACGCTTGTATTTATATGGTTGAGTGTAGGGGTACTTCGCCACTCATCAATGGAACTGTTGCTGGGGACGGTGCTAGTTATCTAGATTATTTATATCATACAAGATCACTGTAATAGGGTATTAACAATATATCTTTCAGGCAAAGAAATTAAATTTAGTTAAGTCACACAAAATTCACAATCATGTCTCTTTCACAAGATAGCAATACCGCAACATCTAGCGAGGAAATTCATTGGAGAACCAATGAAGAAGTTTGGAGTACTCAATCTTATGTAGGAGTTTCATATGTTCATAAACACCCCAATGAGACTCAAGGAATTTTTTCATCCAACTCAAACACCTCTAGTGAAGATGGAACATCCCTNACACCTCTAGTGAAGATGGGACATCCCTAAGAATGGATGACTATTCTTCAAGGGGTTGGCATAGAAATAAAAATTGAACCCATGGGCAAAGTCAGGAACACCAACATGAACAAAGACAACATCGTCCTGACTCACAAACTTATAACCTACTTAGTGATGATGAACCCATACTAGCCACTAAGAGCCTAATGCATATACAAGAGGTTGTTCAAATATCCCGTAGGCATCATAAGGAAAGTCATCTACCTAGGCTCGATTTAAACAACTTTTCCAAGTTTTCAGGAGGCTATGATTTAGATCCACAACATCATTTACAAGCCTTCTACAATGCCTGTGCATGGAACAATATTGATAATGGGTGGCAAAGAATTAAGCTATTTCCTATGACACTCGGTGGCCAAGAAAAAATATGGTACAGGTCTTTAAAGTTGAACTCAATTCGTTGTTGGCTGACAATGGTAAACCTCTTCAATGAAAGATATCAAACCCATGCAAGAGTGTCAGCCTTGAGGAGACAAATCCAAGAGTGGAAACAAGGGCAACATGAACCCTTGGACATGGCCTTAGAAAGATATTACTCTTTGTTAAACAAATGCTGAGGCCATGAGTTCTCCAAGGAAAGACTAATGTATCACATCGTAGATGGGCTTTGCAATGAAACAAGGGAGATCCTAGGGATGTATGCCCCAGGTCAATTATACAAGCTATGAACCCACCAATTCCAAGAGCTTATTAAGAAAGTAGAAAAAGAAGAATGAGAAATGGCTACATGGGAGAATGTTGAAAGCTTTCAATAGGACCAAAATATCGAATTAGCAAAGGTCCATGAACATGAAAAGGAGAAATCAACTCACTTCAAGGAGGTGGAACCATCTTTGCCAATACTAAAATCACTAGATGAAATTGAGGCAAAGATCATTATGATGATGGAATGGATACATGAAAAATGTGGAGAATATGCCAACACTATTAGAGGTAGAACCATGATAAACCAAGAAGTAGGACAGAACATCCTTAGAGAATCAGAAAGAAGGGTTGAAGAGAATAAGAACTCAACTACTAATCATATGTATCAATGTAATGTTTGCTTGTACGATCACCCCAAAGGTCAATGCCTGATCTTGTCACATTTACATGATAATTGGGAAGGAATGCTACTTCCATATTTTGTATAGAAGTACCAGGTTCAACCATAGTGGAAAAAGCCCGAGTCATGGGGGAGGTCACCACCAAAAAAACCATACCCTTTGTATGCCTTGATGCTAAACATTTATTATGATTAACACCCTATTTCTCCAACTAGATCAATATCCTCTACTTTACCTCATCATTATCATTCTCTTGAGTATTATCCACCCATGTCCTCTCCAAAAAAATCGCCACCTCATGTAACTTATGCTTCTCCTCAACCTCAATATTCTCATCCTTCACCTCCTTCTACATCACCACTAGTTGTGCCAGAAGGTTTTGCACCACAACACCAACCCACGAACGTTACTTGTGCTGCTATCGTCAACAACAATGGAGNGTTTTGCACCACAACACCAACCCACGAACATTACTTGTGCTGCTATCATCAACAGCAATGGAAGTCCTTCACAATGTCAGAAACATCCTTTCTTTATACATAATTGAGGGAAAAGACAGCATGGTTCTGAAACCACTGCATCAACCAGTTTAGCACAAGCCCAACACTGTGATGCACCTTCCCTTTCAAACTCAATGCCTCCTATTACCTTATCAAGGCCACCAATCAATACTCCAACCACCATGCAGCCTAATGAATATAACCACAGGGGGAGACATATTGATCCTTGCATACCATCTTATGGTCACCAGTTCCATAGTGGGTCAACTCCTTATCACTTAACCACATCTTATAATTTTCCCCACTATTTCTACTTAAATCAAGTGTGTGAACCATAATTTGGGTACATTCCAGCCACCACATCAAAAGACACCCAGTGGTTTGGATATGACTAGACTCCAATATTTCCCACATGCATGGATTCACATTTTCCATTTATTAATTCTAGCCATGCTCAAAAGTCTAGTTATGGAGGATATGCTCCATTTTAGCAAGCAGAATTAGTAAATGTTTTTCCTTTTCTTTAATTTTACAATTTTTTATTTTCTAGTTTTTCAGCTTTCAATTTGTTGTTTTATCTTTTTATTTGTTGTTTTATCTTTCTATTCATTGTTTTATCTTTTTATGGGTAATCTCATCTTTGAATAAAACACTCATGTGCCTTGTTGGTCGAGGTGTTATTCTATGCTACCAAGTCTCAGGTGACTAATTATTTGGACAACAAGCCCACCCACATCCACCCAACCATTCTATTAATAAGAGGTTCTACTCTGGGTACAATGATATTCTTGTGATCATGAAAACTTAAAAGTAATTTTGTGCTCATTATGCCTAGAGCAAAAAATGATGGACTAAGAGGGAATGACTAGGGTGTGACATCAAGAGGACTTGTGGATTCTTCTTGGTGACACTTGTAGATGCTATCATGTAGCTTGGTTGTACTAAGATCCTTGTAGATCTAACGAAACATGGAAGTAAGAGTAATCAAGGCAATCAATCATGAAACTTAATGCTGTTCTGGGGGTCCCATTGGAAAGACATCATCCATGCATGAAGGTTGGTAGCTTCTTCGGTTCACTATTGGAAAGGACAAAGTGTCAAAGTGGCTAGAAAAGAAGAAGAAAAAAATATGCCACCAAGCAATTCCAAAACACTCCTTCCTTAGACAAAATGCCAAGTGATCGTACACCTTGCTGTCATGGTGCTCTTATGGTTGTCCATCATTGGATGAAATAATGTGATATCACTAATTGGAAGAATGGACTTGGTCTTGATTTTGGAGTGAAGAGCTCATGACATATTAATCATGACCTACACTTAGGATTCATTATGCCCTGGATCAGTTACCTCATATCCCGATCTCTGCAATCCTTTCTACAATTTGCCTCATCTTGTTGTTTGTGTATTTTTTACTTGTGACTTGTGTAGCATAGAATTCCTACCTCATCGTGATGGTATTTAACATGTGTGTGTTTTGTTGCATCAGTGTAGATTACATTTAACCCTTCTAGTGCCTACAAACATTTTAAGGTGTGGTTACGCAAGGGCATTATAGGTTGGAACCTACTTTGGGGAGGACCCACTTGCGTGAATTTTGTAATTTGTACTTTTTCACATCACCACATCATTTTGTACCCTCTAAGTATTTCATTACCAAATCTATTCTTTTCTTTGTCATCATTTTATCAAACGTTCCTCAAAACCATTACATGTCCTTTTATGTGTCACCTAAACAAATCAGGTCCAACATTAAACTTTTAGGGAAACTTCCCTGAAAAAATTTCTAACTCTAAAATCACAATAAGAAAAGAATTCAACATTTATTAAAGGTAGTGAGTAAGGTATGAAATAATTAAACTTATTTCAATAACCTTACTAATAATTGATCTTCGTGTGATTATAGATGGCCCCTAAAAGAGGACAATAAGAAGGACCTTCTCAAGGTGCAATTGAACGCCTAGGGGGAGGCAGAGGCCAAGGACCTCATGCAAAACATGTAGAGTAGAAGGAATAATCATTTAGCATCCATCAGGGAACTCCTATCACTGCACAATTTGGCCAAGAAAAAGGTGGAGAGGTTAGGGCCTAAGCCTATGAAGAGGAATGATGGCTATTTGCGGCATGACATGTTAAGGCTAATCAAGTGTTTCCATAGCTACCGTGTCCATGGGAAGTGCCGACTTCATCAAACATTAGAACATCAGCATGGATGGCTCATAATCCTCAAATAGAAGAGGAGAAACATCAGGCACTTCTTCAACAATATCAATCTCAGAAGCCTGGAGTGCAGCATAAAGGAGAGGCACCCATGGAGGAGCCACCACCACTGGGAATCCCATGAGCTGCATAAGTATTGTATTTTTTGTCTATGTCCAAATTTTTTTTAATCCCACACTGCGACATAAAATAGTCCATGGTCATTCAATAATCTCATACCTATCCCTTGTTTGTAATTGAATGAACTTGTTCCTCACTTTCTTTGACTCGAGGATGAGTTGTTATTCAGTCGTGGGGGTATGATGAATCATGGTTTATTAGGTGCTAATATTGGACCCTTGATATTAGACCTTTGATATTAGACCCTTGATATTGAACCCTTGATATTGGGCCCTTGATATTGGACCCTTGATATTGGGTACACGATATCATGGCCTAGATAATGATATTAGATACACGATATCGTGATTCCTGTGTAAGCCTATAAATACACATTCGGGCACATAGGAAGGGGGAAGTAGGTGAATATAGAAGTAGAGTCTTTTTGTTCATTTTTAGTTCATCTCAACTCTTTCCCCAATGCATGCTTGTAGTGTGATGATTGTAATTGTATGGAACCTTTATTCGAGTGTGACGTACTTGGACATGCACATGACCAGCAATAAAGATCGAGATTACTCCATCATTGCAGCATTCACTTAGTTTTAATTGCTTAATTGTTATTGTTATTTATTGCTTTCTTAATTAATGTTTCTTTACCTTCCTTTACCATCCTTGTTATTAAACACGGAATGAGTATGACTTAATCACAAGCATTTAAGTGTGACTACTTGGTAACCTAGTAGCATATCTAGGAGTGCTCAAGTAATATACGCTTGGTAATCCCAGAAGTAGTACACGAGGTCCAAGATGTGTATGGATGATTAAGGATGGATGCTCATCACACTTAGTCTAGCTTAGATTCTCTTCTCCCACTTCCTCTTAGCTTAAAACAAAGTTATTTTCCATTTCCTTTAGGAGTAGCACTAGTTTAGGCCCACATCATACACTTCACTCTGGAATAAACCATACATGACAAAGAAAATACTACTTTAGGTGGGAATATAAAAAACTATGATCAACGTGTAACTATCTAGATACCATAACTAGCCTGTTTGCGGAGTTTGACCAGATCATGCGTGAACGTTTGTATTCGTATGGTTGAGTGTAAGGATACCTCACACTCATCAATTATCATTTCTTTTTCTATCCTTAATTCTATTAAAATCTTGTTTAGTTCTTTCCTCTACTATCTTGAGTGCTGGAGTGAATTTCTCATTCACAAAATCCCACATCTTCTCTACCTTTGTTACAATATCACTTACAGATTTTTGGATGGGTAGAATCTTCCACTAGATTGCATCTTCTAATGATTCTTCTTCTTGTGTTTCACATGTATTTACATCTCTCTTTCTAATAGATGAGTCTCTATTATATTCTTTAGTTGATTCCCTTTTTCGTACCTTCTCTTCTTTTTTCACCATTTGACTTATTAACTGTTAAATCCCATGAACTATCATTTCAGATAATCTGCCTTGGGGGCATATACCCTAGGAGTTTCTCTAGTTGGGCATATACTATAAGTATGTACAAAATTATTTCTTGGAGAAATAGGATGTTGTACATAGTATCCATAGGGATTTGGTTGTCTACATGGACACTACTAACTTGGTGAAGACATTGCATATGTGGTTGTTGCCACTACTACTGGTATTGTTCCTGTGGTTTAGGATAAGCCTCACTTGGATAGTATGGTTTTTGGTAAGGTTGTTTGAAATTACCTTGTGGATAAGATAATTTCTTGGGCATTTTTTTCTTAATAAATTTTTGATTAAGTACATATGTCCTAGACTCTTGTAAGTGGGCAATGATAGGACAACATTCCTTAGGATGTTCATATTGGCACACTTGAAACTTGTGTCATATTTTGAGCATGAGTTCATTATTTCCTCTATCGTAGAAACTTTTTCTTTATTCTTGTAGTTGTCATGTCCATTGTCCTTTCTTTTTCTATCCTTAATTCTATTAAAAGCTTGTTCAGTTCTTTCCTTGACTATCTTGAGTGCTAGAGTGAATTTCTCATCCATGGAATCCCACATCTTCTCTACCTTTGTTATAATATCACTTATCAATTTTTGGATGGGTAGAGTCTTCCACTAGATTACATCTTCTAATTATTCATCTTGTGTTTTGCATATATTTACTTCTCTCTTTCTGATAAATGGATCTCTATTCTATTCTTCAGTTGATTCTCTTTTTCGTAGCTTCCCTTCCTTTTTTACCACTCAATCTATCAATTGTTAGATCTGATGTGCTATCATTTTAGATAATCTATCATGGTCATATACTCTAAGAGTTTCTCTGGTTTTTCTCTTGAGCCCATTGATAATATGTTGTAGTTGTTCTTTTTGAGAAAATTTGTGGCCTGCTCATTTATGCAATAAGAAGTAATACCTACTCATTGTTGCATCAAGGGATTCATGTATTCCCTATTTTCATTCCTTAATCTAATTTCTTAAATTTGACACTTTGAAATAAGTTTAATACTTGTCATTAAAAAGTTCCAACATGGTACTCCATCTTCAAATTAATTTAGGTTCTAGGGATCTGTACTAGATCTCTACTTCCTTTATGAGTCTCATGGGAAAAAAATTTAATTTTTACCAATCATTTTCTATATTTTGTATGGAAAAAATATTTTGAAAGGATTGGAGATGATGTTGTGGATCTGCATTGTATCTACTTTTTTATTTTTAGATATTATTCATGTCAAGTTGCTTGATGCAATTTTCCCTTAAATGCCTAGTAGGGATATGCATCACTTCCCTAATGTTAATCATATTTTGTGTGGCTAATAGGAGTTCTTCATAGTCTTTAGATTAGTATGCTCTATATTAGTAGTGGCCCTTTTGATGTTGATCATGCTCTTTTCTTTCATATCTCATCCTTTCTACTCTTTCTTCATGGTAATCTTCCTCTTCATCACGATGGCTTCTTCTGTGTGCATGTCTCTCATGATCTCTTTTTCTTTCCCCATAATGATAACATAGTCTTTATTTTTCCTTGTCAGAATCTATTGATGAATGCAAGGAAGAAGATGAAGGAGTTGGATAACAGTGCTGGTTGGTTCTCCTTTTATGACTCCTTGATTCATCTCTTCTAGATTCATTAAAGCTCTTAGGCCTTGAATTCATCCTAAGTTTGGAGTCCTCCTTATTTCTTCTAGGGATTTCTACAAGAGTTGAATTTAGCTTTATTTTGATGAAATCTTCAATATGAATTCCTAGTCTTAGAATGAGATCCATAAGTTTGATAGAAATTTTTGGCTTGGAATGAAGCATCTTCTTTTGCTTCTAGAACAACTATTTGTGGTGCTGTCTTCCCTTTATCTTGTTCATATTAGCATCTTTTCTTGCTTGAGCCTCCATTAGTTGATATGTCCTAGTCATATTTTTAGTGACATGATGTCCTTCTTGCACATGGCCAAGATTGGATCTCATGAGGGTTGCTTGAAGCCTTGATGAAGTTGAACTTTTAGGTGCCAAGATAATATTTCCTTGTAAGTCTCTTCATTTAAGTTATTTGTCTTGGTAAAAAATGAATGTAAAATTAGGATAATAAGAGTTATTATGAGCATATGAAATTTTGGTTTGCATTGGTGCACTCGAATCTTCTTCACTGTAATATCTGTTATGACTTTCATTAAGATTAATAGTAGGTGAAGAATTTTCTTTAACTGTATAAGCCATGTTAGTTTGTTTTGATGCTTAAATATGTATGTTTTGAAAAAATTGTTCTATGAGGGATATACTTTGTGATGCTTGATACAACAAACTTTGTAAGATTAACTAACTAACAAACATTGACACATCCTCGATAAGGGTACCAATGATGAATGGTTGGATATTTCAACACTCAATCATACAATTCACAAGTATTCATGTGTGACTAGATTGCAATCTGTGGATGGAAAATATAAGTATACTAGCAAGTTGAGGTTAAGTTTGTGATCATTATCTTTCCACTTAAAGTTAGCATGGTGCAAATCATATTGTTTAACTCTTAGTAAGGTATATGATAACTAATGTTGATTGGCTCTTAATAAGACTAAGTGTAAACATTGTGAAAGTGGATATTAATTCTATTTCTAAGTACAATGAGTATGTCAAAATATTCTATCCTATGGCAATAAGAATCCATTTCTGGTTTTACATACACATCATGGGCTAATGTAATTGTTATTGGGATTACCAAGTAACTTTACTAGTAAGTAAATCAAGCAAAGTTACTATTGGGTAACCAAACAATTATACTTTATGTTCGAAATGAGTCATATTTATTGTACCTTACTAGAAAACATGGGAATAATAAATGACTTAGGACATGTAAATGACATAGTAAGTGTAAAAAACATGGAAAATGAATCTATGTTGTAATGATGAAGAACAAGCTCGATCTTTATTTCCATTCATGAATTGTGTATAGAAATAATCCACTCGAATAAAGATTCCATACAACTATAATTTACCACATCACAGGCATTGACTCTAACTCTAACTTTAGAAAAATAAATTGTAAGAATTCCACTAATTGTTGGTAAAAACCTATGCTTTCAACATGCTGGTGGGTTGGTATTTATATGCATGACCATGACCCACTGCATTGCATCTATGATTTCATATGAAGAGCTATGATATCGTAAATATTATAAAATTCCACAAAAACTTGTTTCATCATTATGTATATGGAAATGGTGTAAAATGAAGTTTGTTGACAATGGAAAAAGAAGATGAGAAATCCTAGATTTGATACACAATGATGTTTGGGGTTCATATTCTCAAGTGTCTATAGGAGGTGCACATTATTCTATCATATTCATTGACAACTAATTTAGGAAGGTATGGGTTTTCTCATTAAAAAAATTTAAAACATTTTAATAGTTTATGAAATTCAAAGCACAAGCTAAGATGAGAACTACAAAGTAAACTTAACATTTGAGATTCAAATCTATTGCAGAATACATTTCAAAATAATCTAAAATATAGCACAAAATTGAAGGAATTAAGAGGCAGTTCATAATTTTAGAAACTCCACAAATAAATGGAGTTACAGAGAGAATGAATTGTACTCTTTTAGAATATGCCATCAATATGATAAGCTTTAGCAAGATGAAAAATGCATTTTGGATGGAAGTAATAAATACTACATGTTATTTAGTGAATATAACTCCTTCATTTAACCTTGAAGAGAAAACACTAGAAAAAGTATGGAATGATTCATTATGAGGTTATTATCATTTGAGAATCTTTGGATGTATTACTTATGTTCATATTCAAAGTGTTCAAAGGAGTTAGTTAAATTGAAAAGCTAGAAAATTCATTTTTCTTGGATATGTAGATGGCACTAAAAGGCTACAAAATTTGAGATCCTATTAGCATAAAAATATTCATCAATAGAGATGTTATTTTTCATGAGTCTTTTTTTTTTTAATTTCAACATAATGAAGTTAAGGAAAAGCATTTGCAAGAAGATGTTTAAGTAGAATTGGAAATTTTGAAACATGAAAATACATGTACAATGTTTAAAAGCAATAATAGGTAACTTGTTCTACATGATCCTACATATAAACATACACATTACATCATAACACACATAATACATATGACTAGTTGTAAGTCTATTGAGTCATAGTCACATCACATTAAATCCATAACAACACTGCATACATGGTCTTAACTACACAAAATTACAAGCATGCTCACAGACAAGTCACAAAAACACATACCATATTTTAGATAATCATCACATTTGAACATTCACCAATTTTTACAACAAACACATAATCCCACCTGCACATAAGACATATACAAACTTATACATGAATTCACATGCTCACAGAACTCATTTATAGTTTTGATGTATCATTTCTTTATCATTTTTATATATTGCAACTTGGTTGACTCGATATCATGACTCATAATTGGTCCTCTTTTTATAGGCTGCAATTTGATATGGTGTTGTGCCCTTCAATGTGAATGGGCTAAGGCTTGGTTGCCATGCATCCTACCCATAAAAATATAATAGTAAATTCTCATACTTCCCACTTTGATTCATCCATGACTCATGTCTCGATTTATTCTATTACTAAGAGTGGGTTGCAACTCATGTCTACTTTAACCATGACTAATCCATGCATTAATTGCAACTCATGTTCGTTACTAAAAAAGCATTGCAACTAGACCATGGGTTAACCATGACTCATTGTTTGCATGAGGTTTCAAATTTAGTCAAGATATCAAGGAAACATACCCTAGCAACCCTATAGAGCACTACAATGGGTTCTTGTAGCCCCTAGAAAAAATTTGCAATGTTCAATCTCAATCATGCATGCACACATAAGACTTCATACATGAAAGCCATCATGAATCCATGATATGTTCATAACATGCTAAGTTGAAGTGACATACGAAACATACAAATCTCTATTTGTCTCATATTTGTATGCACATGAGACACACATGAATCTTAGGAACAGAGACATGGGAAAGGTAAAGAAAACCCACCAATAATAGTTAATGTCAACAACATAAATAGAATTTTTTCTTGACCTAACTAGCCTATGAATCCAAGCATATGAAATAATAAAAAGCCTAGATGCATCTTTCAAATGATCCCATGAATCATAAGCACACAAGCAAAAACAAAAATGATGGTTCCAACAAATGCACAAGATGTGAACTTGATAGTGAATGGGAACAAGGAATATATATTTTTGAACTATATTTATAAACTATAAATACAATATGCAAAATGCATTTTAATAATTCCTAATCATCTTACATTAATCCACTTAATGCACCTGAGGTACAAAGATACATAACTCATACATGAGGACTATAAATTCAAAATTAATAAAACCCATGACAATTCCATTGCATATACTACATATCCACATATGCAAAACTAGTCTAAGCATTACCAAGCATTTTCATATAGCTCAAATGCATATAAATCATGAACACATAGCTACCCAACACATCCTGCAAGATCAATATGCATGATATGTCATATAATCATCATGAGATCTCAAAAATCATATGTTAATAACATATTGCATCATAAAACATAAACCAACATCACACATTAATTAGCCCATATACACCCCTTAATCTCAACACACACACACACACACACACACACACACACATAAAAGTAAATGTCATACCATACCAAGGGCCCTATGGAGGATTTGATAATAAAGACCCAAAAGAAAAATTTATAAAATATAGATTCATAATAAAAATATACTTGAAATTGAAGAATAATTTAAAGTTTGAAAAATATAGTATTATCAATGAATTAAATTGTCAAATTCTTGAAATAAACTTAAATGATTTTTGCAAAATTGATTATGAAATTGAGAGATTATGATGTGAATTTGAGATTATTTAAGAGAGCTTTAGAATCAAAATTGGGAAAGGGTAATTAATGAATCACTTGATGGATTGCATTGACAGGCACCCATCGATGCATCCTTGTTGATGAGTGGTCAAGATACCTCTACGTCCAACTATACAAATCACAAAGCATTCACGTGCAATTCGGTCGAATTCTATAGACTCTATGTCTTCTAGTACATTAGTCTTCTAGGAAGTGAACTTTGTCTTAATAGTCATTTGTTGTCTTCTCAATTACACTTGTGATGCACAAGGTATGGTTGAGTGTAATTGAGGTATATGATTTTTATTATTTTATGTTTTAGGTTCCTAGTGCTTAAAATAGAGAAATGAAGTAATTTAATAACTAATTTAATTTAACTAATTAACTAATTTCTAACTAGTCCTAACATAAGCATTTGGTCCCACTTTCTGTACATGTCATGAACCCATGTATCCACTACTGGAATTACCAAGTGCTATGCTACTAGGTAAACCAAGTGATAATGCTGCTGAGATTACCAAGCGAATACATGTTTATGCTTGAAGTGGTTGTACTTATGTGTTTAATCTATTTAGCTTAATTAATTAACTAATCATTTGAAGTCTAATTTAGCTTAATTTATTACATAATTAATGAAAACAATAAATGCATAAATGAATCATTAATCTACTCCAAGTGTTGCAAGGCTTGATCAAAAGGCTCATCTTTATTACCATTCACACTAGTGTGTTTAGGTACAACAATGCTTGAATAAAGATTTGTACACTTTCTAACTCCTATTGCGGGCACTCAGAGAAATATTCTAAGTCTCAAATGGGAAAACTATAAGAGCTCTACTACAATTATTACTTGACATTCCTAAACATGGCTAATGAACACGTATTGATAGATTTTATTCTAGAGTTACATTGATGGGGCCCCATAGATGCAAAAAATGGTATGTTAACATGGCCTTGTTGATTGGGCAACACCACATAGATGAGGCCGCATCGAGGAGCCCACATCAATAGGGGCCCATCGACGTGACACAATGATGATTCATCATACCCCCACAATTGAATGAAAACTCATCCTCGGGTTCCTTTACAAAATTGGAAAGGTATGGGATTATTGATTAACTCTTAACATAATAATCTAACTTGACAAAAATGAGTGCCCAAGTGTATGAAACAACAACATTACAAAAATTTTTGTGTTCATGACACAAAATTGAACACCATGACATGATTACTGAAAACTAGACAACACATCCTCTAATGGCATGAAGGTAGTTGAGAAGATTAGATAGTCCTTGTGGTGGAGGCTCATGAGGTTTTGAAGGACCTTCTTTGACTTTGAGGACATGTGATGGCTGTAGTTGTCTTATTGCGGTTGCTACCTCTGGTGGAAGGCAAAAGGCATTGAGTAATGCCTTCATCTTCTCCTCCTTAATCTAGGGATTGTTCATAGTCCATGTGGCATTGCCAATGCGAGCTGAAATGGGGATATCCCATAGATAGGACATTACTAGGAATAACTCCTTAACATTGAAAAACTAGGTAGTGAATTGTTTGCATTCAACCTCAAATGCCTTGACTGCATTTTGCAGCTCCCAGTAGTCATTCATTCTTTGGGCCAGGTTCTCAATAGTAGATCTTTGATTAGTGTATTTATCCTTGAGAACCTTGAGTTTTGTGTTTGCCATCGCAAGCTTTTGCTTGGTGTCCTTATGATGCTTGAACTCGATCTTGTACAACAAGTACAAGCTAGCCATTTACTTCTTTAGTTTTGACAATAGCCATCTAGTAGTTAACATAGTCAGATTTGCATATTAGAGATTGGCAAGCTTCTTGTATTTTTTCATCTTCTTAATTTGCAACTCCTTCATATGAATTTTTACCTTATTATAGGCATCTATCCCATCAATGATAGGTTGCCAAACTTCTCTTCCTTGCTAGAGTTGCTAGAGGGTTTCATTTACTT
The DNA here is from genome assembly GCA_015680685.1 of Gnetum montanum. Lineage (NCBI taxonomy): Eukaryota > Viridiplantae > Streptophyta > Gnetopsida > Gnetales > Gnetaceae > Gnetum > Gnetum montanum. Next base: position 398,429 of record MNCI01005642.1, on the reverse strand, counting down.
TTACCTTCAACAATTGGATGTGCTTTTCATTAACTTCTTTTTATAGAACAACATGATCTCTGTAATGATCCTTGACTATGATTTGAAAGCTTTCAAATTTAAAAGACTCTAATTTCAAAGTAGCTACTTCTATTGTAGTCTTCTGGAAAAGGGCATGGACCTCCTCCATGGAGAGGTTTCTATTTTCAGCTACCAATCTCCTTAGCTCTATGTTTGCTTTGCCTAGTTGCTCCTGTTGTTGATGGATAAATTCAGTCAACTATTATTTATCCTCATCAACATTTCATAGGTGATGGTTCTCTGCAATTAGTTGTACATTCTCTTAGTGGGGAAGATCTAAGGCCTTTTGGATTTTGTGCTAGGTAGCCTCTACCAAGGATTGGTAGAACACTGCCATCTTATCACATCCTAAACCCCTTTCAGTCTGGTGTGAAATTATTCAAAAGCTTCATCTCTTATCAATGATAGGTTGAGAAATGTAGGGTTGGAAATTTGGGCTCTTAATTAAGCAACTTCAATAGCCAAGCATTCGTTCAGCTTCTTGGTTGTTTTGAGTTGTCCTTCCAAGATGATGTTTTTGTCCCTTGCCTTTAGCAGCTTCTAATGGGTTGTAGTAATATTATTTGGAAGATCAAAGACATCTAGAAGTAGTTGTCTAGTTCCCAACAGTTGGTCCAGTAGTTCTTCATGATGTGTTGTGCTTAATTTGCTACTTATGATCCCTACGGACGTCTGCACATCTTTGAGTGCAGTGACATTTCGTACAGACATTGCAGGTGTATTGAGTGTTTTGGTAATTTTATTAGCAACTACCTTTGTTGCAATCTCCTTCCCTTGCTGCTACATCACCAACACTATTGCCCCCTCACCTTCCTCCAAGTTCATCAAGAAGCTTGTGGCATTTCTAGAAATTTCTGGGTGTGACTGCTATTCTGCAAGAGATACCATGAGCTCTCTAGTGCTAGGATTCGACCTCATAGATGAATACATTTATTGGACCAAGAAAATGGATCCACCTCCCTTAATTAGACTAACTATTTTGGCCACCTCATTTAGGTGACTCATTGTTGGTCAGTACATAGATGGGTCCTTGCCACTCATGCCTACTTGTTGCTCTTGTTCGTTCAAGAGCCATTCTTGATATTCATGGAACTATTGGGCTATTGCAATGATGTTTGGCATAGTTGTTTGAGTGGTAGGTGGAGTTGGTGGCTGCTACTCCTCTTCTTAAATAATTTTTGTAGGTGTTTTATCTTTCATCATTTTTGCCCAATTAGTGGTTGAGGCATGCCTGATAACATCATTTGTATAATAGATTATCCCTCCCCTTCGATAGAGTTTTGTAATGAGGCATGGAAAGGGGAGTGCCTTCCTTCCATGTTCATTTTCTTTAAATTGCTTCTCCATCTCTAGATAGATTAGCTGTGGAAGGTTGATAGGGAATCTCCCACTTAAAGTAGCACATACATAGGTAGAAAAGGCAATGATTTTGCTAGGCCTCACCATGGAATTTAGGTGGAAGGCTATAATTTTGTATGGATCCTTTCTACTAGTGTGAGCACGCCAAACTTCTTATGGTCGACACCATAGCACCATTGCATCCATTCCTTTTTGATATTGGGATTTGCCTACATTAGAATCTTAGCAAGATTCAACCTAGCTTCTAGCAACCCAAGCACTTCAGTAATGGTTTGCACTAAGGAGGACACTGAGATGTCTTTGATTTTTACCATTGAATTGACTTGCTTGTTGTTCCAGAATAAGAATGTCTCTCCCATGTACCACTCCCTGGTGGAAGTGATAATTGGCCACATTAGAGAGGTCTTTAGTTGGTCCTATACTTCTTTAGGTGATTTCTCTAGGAAGGGGTCAAAGTTTAACTCCTGGAGTACTATTTTTTGGACCTCCCTTGATTTGATTTGATTTAGCCATGCTTTTATCAAGGTTACCTCAATATTTCCTTGCTAAGCTGGTGCCTCATCCTAGTGGGAATGTTTTGTTGTTGCTAATGGATTTGGAATTTGATGAATAGATTCCACCTCAACCTCTTCCCTAAGAGGACCTATGGCATGGGTTGCAAGTGGTTTTTCCTAGGATTGTTCTTGGCCCCTTCCTATTCTAGGCTGTTTCTCTCTTGGTTGAGACAGTCCTCCTTTCTATGTGTATTTGCCTTTCGGTGCCATCTATGGTCATAATATATCCATGGATTAGTAGATATAATGTATAACTTTAAATATTTGAATACCTTATCTCGTTAGTTACACTTTGGCTAATGTTGGACCAATGTAGATTGATTATTTTGTTCTTATTATATTAATTAATTTTTATTATAAGTGTTATTGGAGCTTGTTGAAAAGGTTTAACTTCTTTAATTTGATGTTTAAGTGTTGATTTCTTAGTTAAACCTTTGTGGGTGTTAGAAAAATGGAAAAAAGATTTCTATCAAAAATGGTGCATTTGTGGCCCCCATGACTAAGAGCTTACCTCTGGGAGTTGTAGGGTTGAAGAACAGAGTGATTTGAATAAATAGTTAGGAAGTTATGGGCTCTAGAAGGTTCTAAGCTCTAAAACTTTGAAAAACTTCCTTGGCATTTGTGAGCAAATGTGAAAATTTCTAAGGGGTCATGCATATGTATACTATTTTTCTACTATGTTGGTGGGGCTGTGTATAGGGGGCCTTGTATATGCATCTACCCCTTGATGGGGCCCTGTGTACGAGGTCCATAAACAAAAAATTTCAAAGGTTAATATCTTGAAATATATAAAGAATTTTTGAATGAATTTGGAGTCCATAGAGTCATAGGAAAGCCAAGAATACGATGAAATCATTGAAGAGGATCTTTGAAAGCTCAAAAATTGAAAAAAGTGAATGGAGAATATGTGTATATAACAAAATATGTAAAGGAGAACATGGTTTGATGCAGAAGATGGGTGTACAAAAGATTCTATTCACAAAAATTCCGAAAGAGAAGGTGCTTAATGAACCCAACCAAGAGATATGCAAGTAGCTTCTTCCCATAGTAGGTACATGCCTTGTTTGTCCTTGCATAACCTCAACCTAAGGAGTCCATGGACCCCATAGGTGATTGATGGTTGATGGAAGTTAAGGACCAAAACCTAGGAGATTCTACCCAAGAATTCAAGTACCTTAGACAAAGACACCGAATTAAGAACATGGATACTAGCAGTGAGGTGAGTTATGGGCAGATAGATGGATGATGGAAAAGTTGGAAAGGAATTCAAAATTAAGGTCATAAGAAGTCCCTTGTGAATTTTATGTTTAAATGACCTTAAGAAAAATCATCCTTGGTCCAAACCAAAACCAACCACTTCCAGTGACTTTGCATCATCAGTCCAAGATCAATCCACCCCCTCAAGATACAAGAGTGCTCCCACAAAACAACCATCATTCCATAAAGAGAAGAAAAAAGAAGTAGAAAGTGAGAGAAGGCCTTAGTTAGAGGGGACCTCTATGCATGGGTAACATGTCTTTCTAGTCCCATAACCAGTGCTTATAGCCCATGACAAGACTTTATTCAACTTCCTATTATTGGTTGGGAACCACACCATGACAAGACTTTATTCAACTTCCTATTATTGGTTGACACGAAAAGGTAAGAAGCTTATGAAAACACTCATGCACCCGAGTAGGTAGAAGAGTATAAAAAGTATTGAGTTCTCTTGAAGTCACACCCTGTGAAAACCTTTGAATCCTTTCCAATTATGGAAACTACCAAGGTGACAAATTTATTAAAAGTTTATTAATGAAAAAGGAACCTCATACCTCCAAAACAAGAAAAAACATAGAGTTTGTGGATGGGTGGATGTCGTGGAGTCACTGCTTGTTCCATGAAAAAGAAACCATGCCTTATCCATTAGTACAAAAATTTAGAAATAGAAACCAAACATTAGCAAAGAAAACATTAAGCACAAGCCACCATTAGTAATAGCTACATCGTTGTGGCCTATTGTCACAAAGCACGTTTATTAACAAAAAGTAGAAAATCACACTAAAAATAAAGTAAAATATATAAGAAAGTGTAAAATATTAAAGAAATATTTAAATGTACTAACGATGGTGTAGAACAAAAAATGATCTAAAATAGGAAGAATTTTTAAAATCAAAAAGGTGTAAAATAAGTAATTTGCAAAACAAAAAATAGAAAAACTAAGGAGCCTTGTATATGATTAGCATGGATGGCCATCTCTCCCATGATTAAGTTAGAAGGAGGAGATTTGAAAAATTGAGCATGGTTGCCCATTCATTGAGGTATTTGTTGCATTGGCTTACTTTTTCTCATGGAAAGGCTTTATTTGTTGATGTTGATTAATTGCTTTTTCTTTGGGCTTTGAGGTTTGTATATGATCATGGCCCTAGAAGGAAAGGTACCATCGATTATATAAGGCCCTTCCCAAAACATTTGAAATTTGATTTTCTAAGGTATGTCTGTGGCATTCTAGTAGAGAAGCTTTGAAATTTTACTTTCCATATTCTAAGATCATTACATTGTTTGTTGAATGCCTTTTGCACTTCATTCACAGATAGGGCTATCCATCAATTTTCGTCTAGCACATTTAGGTTTATCAGTCTTTCTTTTTGTGCTAAACTTAAGTCAAGATCTAGGTCACAGGCTGTTGAGAGTGTATAGAGTTTAGATTGAATTAGAAGCATTGAAAGTTTTCTCTACACTAGCTCTTAGGTAGAGTAGCCAATAGGGAGTTTCCATGTTTTGCAGTAGGCCCAAGGGGCATCATTGAGTTTTGTGCTCTAGTCTCTCCTATATTTGCTAATAGTTCTTGTTAGAAATTTTGTGATCTCCTTGTTAATTACCTCTACTTGACCATTGGCTTGGTGTCATAAGGTGTTGTTAATTTATGTTCAATCCCCAAACATTGCGTGATTTTTCGAAAAGTGACACTTGTAAAATGGGTTCCATTGTTAGAAATCAGTGCACATGGCACCTCAAACCTATTCATAAAATTTTGTTGTACAAATTGAGTAGAAGTGGATGATTCCCAAGCAGTGATGGCTATTGCTTCTATCCATTTGGTATAGTAGTCAATGGTGACAATTAGATATGCCTTCCCGTTGGACATGGGTTTGATGGGATCCATGAAATCTATGCCCCATATATCAAAGGGTTCCAATGGTTGAATCCACTATTGAGGACCCTCCATTCATGCAGTCATCCCATCATCTCATTGACAGCACTCATAGGATCAAAAAAATTGATGATCATCCTTGAAGATTATGGGCCAGTCGTATCCTACCATTAGGATTTTTATGCCCATGCATCTCCTAGCATAGTGGCCCACATAAGGACCTTCATGAGCATCCTAGAGAATGTGTAATTGATCTACATTAGGTACACACCAGTGAACTAGACCATCAGCACACACCTTGTAAAGTTATCTATTGATTTGCATGAAGTGCTTAGCTCGATGAAGAAATTGTTGTTTCTTTCTATGGTCCAGATCTTGTGGCATATCCTAAGTGAGAAGATAAGTGAGGATGCCATCATATCATTTTGGTTCTGTATGCATTTTTTCATTTATTGCAGTAGCAAAGAGGAGTTCATTAGGAAATTGGTCAGAGAGTAGACTCTCCTCTTGTTTGTTATCCATCATAACCAAGACAAGTGATCAACGATCACATTCTTAGTCCCCTTTCGATCTACCATTGTAAGATCAAATTCCTGCAAGATCACTAGCTGCCGTATGACATGGGGGCTCATCATTGGCTTATTCATGAGAAAGCAGATGGCACTGTGATTAGTGTGTACAAACACTTTATATCCAAGAACATAGTGCCTAAACTTTTCCAGATCATACACCACTACCATGAGTTCTTTTTCCATGGTGGTGTAATCTAGTTGTGCATCCAGAATGCTTCTACTTGCATAGAAAATGTAATATGGATGTTTCTTATCATCCAACTATGTAAGTATGACTCCCAAGGCATACTTAGATGCATTCATCATGATATGGAATGGTTTGGACTAGTCAGGTGCTCATAGAATTGGAGTCCCTATGAGTTTTTTGTTTGAGACTCTGGAATGCATTTTCACATTTCTTGGTCTAGATAAAGGGACCATCTTTCTTTGTTAACTTGACCAATGTTTCACGATCTTAGAGAAATTCTCTATAAATTGTTGGTAGTAACTAGTGTGTCTAAGGAATGATTGAACATCTTTGATGGTTTCTGGTTGGTGAGTGATTTCTTGGATGACCCTTATTTTTTTGGATCTACCTCAATCCCTTCATGCAAAATTTGATGTCCTAATACAATGCCATCTTGGACCATGAGATGGCTCTTTTGCCAATTGAGCCAAAAATTTATCTCCACATATCTTTTTAGTACTTGCTCAAGGTGGTCCAAGGCTTGCTTGAATGTAGCAACATAAGTAGAGAAGTCATCCATGAAGACTTCCACTCTACTACTTATTTTCTACTAAAAGATACTTAAGACCAAGCGTTGGAAAGTGGTAGGAGCATTGCACAGACCAAACGACATCTTGTGATATGCAAAGGTTCCCCAAGGACTTGTGAATGTTTTTTTGGCATGATCTTTTACTGCAATTTTGATTTGGTTATAGCCACTATAACCATCTAAAAAATTATAATAGTAATGTTCAGATATGATGTCCAACACCTAATCAACAAATGACAATGGAAAATGATCTTTGAATGTTGCCATCTCTAATAGCCTAAATTCGATATAAACTCACCATTTACCACCTCTCTTTGGTACTATGATGAGTGGACTAACCCACTCACTATTCGCAATGGGGTAGATGAACCCTACCTTAAGGAGTTGCTCAATCTCCTCTTTAATAATTTACTTCAATTTTGGATTTAACTACTGTTATGGTTGCCTCCTTGGCTTCATGGATGGATTAGTGTAAATGCAGTGCTAGCATATCTATGGATCAATTCCAGTGAGTTTAGGATATGACCAAGCAAAGGTTGTTGTCCATTTGTTGACCACTTTCAATAGTTTTTCTTTTTTCTCAGGAGCAAGTTTGGAATTAAGTATGACTAACTTGCCATTTTTTAAGAATGCATATTCTAGGCCAGTAGGTAGATTTTTCAACTCTAGGGGCTCCTATTTAAAATTCTTAAGGATCTCCAACTCTCCCCAATTGTATCATTAGTTTCATCATCAGAGAGTTTGTGATGAACTTACTCTAGTTCATCCATGTCTATGACATAAGAACATGTCAAGCTCTTACTAGGTTCCATGCACATAATGCTACTGTCAGAATCCAGCAATCAACCACTAGGTGTCCTCTTGTTTTGTGGTTGTTGCGTACAAACACCTTTGAATATCTACCTCATGTGCACATTGTTTACATGCAGAAATAGATGCTCATTTCATGGACCAGGGTTTTTGCATGCAATTGCACCCTGTATCGTTGTACATGATGCATGGAACTCATCTCTTATCATTTTTTCCAAATGCATTTTTCTTTGATATCTCTAGGAAAATATCTCTAATGCCCATTCTTGCATCTATAATGCTTAACCATGTCCTTTCCATAATGATTGGGAAGTCCCCTTTGTATTTTTCAACCTTGATTATTAGGAAATTAACAAGATAAGATCACCCACACACAGTGATCACAATGTCTTCATCTAGTCCCAATGGAACACTGATGGACTGGTTTGCCAATTCTAATCTAATATTACTCTTCTTGAGAGATGCCAGGTTCTATGTAGTATACATCTCATGAGAAATCCAATTCACACTGGAACCTGAATTATGAAGAGCCTTATATGGTTCATTTCCAACAATCTGTAAATAGGTAAGGGGACTTCCAGGATCAGCTAATTTCCTGGGAAGGTTGCTATCCTAGATCTAATTAAATACATAATGAGTAAGCATAATAGTATGAATTTTTGGTAGCATTTAGTTTGAAGGGAACCCAATGGAATGGTTTGTAAAGGATGAAGTAGGACTAGGACCAAGATGATCAATTGCTTGAATCTATGAGGGATTAGTAGGGTTGTTGGGTCAAAATAATGATATTTTATGAGCACAAGGTTGCAAAGCCCTTGGTTGATGAATTGGTTGTAAATTGATAGCCTTGGTAGCATTACGTTGCTATAGCTAGGCTAGAAGTTCATCCTACATGGATGGAGTAGGAAATAGTTGTGTTGAGGGTGGGAGAACATGTGTAGAAATAGGGGGAGGATAAGGATAAAATGTGGCATCCCTTTTGGAAGGTGGAGAGTGAGGTTTGTAGTATTTTGAAGGGTGGTAGTGATGTTGGAATGGAGAAATGTAAATGGAAGAGTCAAGTGGAGATCAGAATTGCTAAATGTAATACCCATATGGATCTAGTTACCTATAAGGGTATTGCTACCTTGGTGGTGGCATCCCCCATGACTATGATTGGTGCCATTGTTGATATTATTCATATGATTGTAGTGGAGTTTCACTTGGATAATATTGTTGTTTCTAGTGGAACTACATAGGATTACCTTGAGGATAAGGCAATCTTCTAGGTGTTTACCTTTTTGCTAGTCACAGATTTAGAGCATACATCCCAGATTCTTGTAAGTGTGACATAATGGGGTAACATCCCTTAGGATATTTGTGTTGGAAGATGTCACACCCATTATCATCATTTGACTCAATTTTTACAACTTCATGTACTGTAGCAATCTTACCCTTATCCCTTTGGTAGGCACGTTCAGTTTCTTTTTGCCTTCTGTGGTTATGATCACTATTTTTCTCTCTTAATTATTTAGCGATGTTTAGAGAAATTTCTAAATTTTCATCCAAAGAATATTATCCACCTTAGTTGAAATTTTAGACATAGATTTTTGGATCGGCAAGATCTTTCATGTTTCCTCAACTCTCCTTCTTCTTTTGCTACTTGCCCAATTAGCCTTTCAATCTAATGGGCTCTAAGTTCTAATCATCTCCTTTGGGCATAGACCCCAAGAGTTCTTCTTGTTTCTAATTTATGTCCATCTATGATATGGAAAAGTTGTTCCTATTGAGAATAATTATGGCCAAGGCATATGTGTATGAGAGAATAGTATCTGCTCATGATAGCATCCAAGGGTTCATGGTTTCCTTGGTTTCATCCTTGGATCTACCTTCTTAGATTAGACATCATGGAGTATGTTTGATTCTTATCATTAAATAGCTCTAGCATTGTACTCTACTTGTGGATGGATTCTAGCTACAAGGACCAATACTAGCTTTTTGCTTCCTTGATGAGTGTCCTAGGAAATAACTTTAGTTTCTACCAATCATTTTCAATATTTTGTAAGGCATATGCATCATGAAAAGCTTGAAGATGTGTTTGTCGATTAGAATTATATCCCACCTCAAATATGGAAATATTGTTCATATCAAGTCATCTGATCTAACTATTTTTTCACATGTCTAGTTAGAATTTTTACAACCTTTGTAATATTTAGCATGTTTCAAGTTTCTAGCAAAAGGCTCATCATCATCACTATTTTGTTATCACCGATGATGTTCTTTGTTACCCCTTCATTGATTGTGGGCTTGGTGATCATCATTATTATCTTGCTGTTCACCTCCATCACGATTGCTCTTTCTATGGTGTCTATTAGAATTAGAAGAGGAAGAAGAAGATGTAGATGAAGAGGGCAAAGAAGGAGGAGGACTACCACCACCATGGTATATACCAACTTCCCTTTAGTTTTCATGGCCACATTTATCAATTTTCATATCATCTTGATTCTTATCTAAGCCCCTACCTTGACTGCCATCTTTACTTAAACTTGGATTGTTGATAGTGGATCGTAGATTTAGGGCCACACCCCCATCACCAATAATAAGGGGTGGAGAATTTTAATGTTGAGAGACCCTAGAGGGAGGGTTCTCATTATTGTCTTGGTTAAGCAGGAACAAGGGATTGGTGTACCATTTTCCCTTCACAAACTCATGGTGCTTCTCTTGGTGTTAATCTCTTCTGCATTTTGTTTTAATGGGACAGCAGTCCTAGTAGTCGTAATCATGCACAACATACTCCTCTTGAAGATCTTGGATGCCCAACTTCTTAATAGTTTGAAGTAGCACCATGGGCATAGATCGATTGAGAGGCATTACAATGTTACCTTCCATATCATGTTGATGGGACGTGATATCGCATGGGCTGCGATATTGCATACGCGATATCGTGTCCGCTGTGATATTGCATCCCCTGCGATATCACATCTTCCCTTGCGATATCGCGTACGCAATATCGCAATGCGTCGCAAAATCTATAAATAAAAGGTGTCTCTACCTTGTTTTTCAATCTAGGCCTAGACCGTAGCAAAACTTTGGTAGTTTTACCTCTCCAGAGATAGAATAATTTCCATGTGCTTGCAGTAGGAGCTCCAAAGTGAATGAATCTATATTCGAGTAAATATTGTACCTAAACACAAGTTTGTGTATGGAAATAAAGAAAAACTTCTTGGATAAACCTTGCAATGCATGGACTAAGCTAAATAGGATTTTATTTATTGTTATTTACTATTTATTATTTAAATGCTTTATTAGTAATTAAATCTTTCTCAACCTTTCTCCCGTAGTTAAGTGCATTCAGTACTACTGCTTTGAGCACATGCGTTACGCTTGGTGATCCCAGTAACCAATAGTGTTTGGTAACCAAGGTTGCATTGGTTCAAGGTATAAACGATAAGTGGGAACAGATGTTGATGCTAGTTTAATTAAGACTTAGTTAGCTAGTTAAAGTTAGTTAATTATTCTCTTCACCCTTCACCTCATCACCATAGGAGATAAAACCAAAAAGACATAAAAATCATATACCTTAGACTTACTTAACCATACAACCGTGATAAATACAAGCTAGTCTGGGAAGACAATGAATGATTAACCTTAAGTGTTCCATGAGGCATATAGGCACTTAGTCTGCAGAGTTCGACTGGATCACGCGTGTAATGTTTGTATTTGTATGGTTGAGTGTAGGGGTACCTTGCCACTCATCATTGGCACCGTTGTTGGGGACTAAGTTGTTTGTGCGCTAAGTAGAACATAGGCAATTATCCACATCGTTGGGAGCTTAAACGGACCCTTAGGGTTAATTAAAAAAAATTATATAATGGTTAATCAGCACACCAAACAAAGTTAAAATGTCTTCTTCTTCTCATAAGAGCACTTCACCACTTAGGGATCACACTAGAGACAGTCGGCGGCACCAAACACATAACCAAAAATCACCAGTTCCTCAACAATATTAGGTGGTATATACTCATCATGATGAGTACATACTCGATTTTACCTTTATCCTCCATCAGGATGAACAACTGCATTGGTGAGATTTTCAAGGTAACATAGTGTTACCTCCAGATCGTGCAGTCCCCAACATGCTTCTTCGTGCTCTTGCACAGATAGGCATGATGGAATTATACGCTGAATATGTTGTAGAAGATTATGACATAAGGGATTACCATCCCACAGCAGCGCAACGTCTAAGGGACTCGAGGTAGGAAAGCCACCATACATTATTGAAGGGCAAAGGGGTCCCGCACGTCCTAAGTCAAATTGGAGATGGTGAACCACTTATAACGGGTTCTCCATCAAATGATGTTCCCCCTCCTAA
>MNCI01005642.1:338373-383757 GCA_015680685.1 Gnetum montanum | reverse complement strand
AAGTTGGACACTTCTTAGAAATTTAAACAGGTGCTCATTATTTTGGATCTCTCCCTTTCCATTCAGTCATGGGGGAGATGGCCACCTATGCTAATCATTTGGGGCCCTCAATTCTTTTTAAGTTTTTTTTTACACATTTTTGTTTTACACATTTTTGTTTTACAAATTTCTTTAACTTTTCTTATTTTTGTTTTACAACATCATTCATACTTTTTCATTTCTTGTGAGTGTGTCTATGTGTGTGTGACTTATCCATTTTGTTAAGTTTGTCACCAATAAGTATTCTTAATGATGGTATGAACTGTTTTTCTATTGGTTTCTAATGTTTGGTTTTTACCTTTAAGTTATGATGCTGATACTAAGGTATGGTTCTTTTGATATGATAGGTAATGAGTCCACTTCATCCATACATCCATAGATTTCTATGCTCTCTCTTGGCTTGGAAATGTACAGTCCTTTTCTAAATACGAACTATTAATGAATCGGTGACTGGGCATTTCTCAAACTAAGGAAGGACTTAAGGATTGAAAAGGGTGTGACTTCAAGGGAACTTGATGCATTTGTGTTGGCCATTTTCTTGGGTGCTTGTATGTTTTCTTCTTGAGTTTTCTTACCGTTTTGATGTTACTTAATCATCAGGAATCTAAGCTCATAAAAATAACAAAGTCTTTGCATGGTGTGGTTCTCATGCATAAACACATACAAAAAAAAAACAAAAAAAAAAGAGAAAGTGAGAATTCAAAGCACACCCTTTAGATGAAATAATTATTTGGGCTATAAGCACTAGTTATGGAACTAAAATAAAAATGTTCCCTCTAACTAAGGCCCTTCTCGCTTCCCATTCTTTTCTCCTTCATTTCATCGAAATGGTGGTGGCTCTTTGGGAAGGCATTTTTGTTACTTCAAAAGGATGGGTTGGCCGAATGCATTAATGTGAAGTCACTGGATGTGGTTTGTTTGAGGCCGGACTTGGAATGGGATCTACTAAGTCACATTAATCATGAACTACACAAGGGGTTGTACCCCACCTTGTTCTTGGGATTCCATTCCATTCTCTTCTTTCCATCCTTCTCTCCATTGTTCACCTCATTGCCGATTGTATCATTAGTGTATATTTTGGTTGATGCATTGTTTTCTTTTTGGTAAATTCTTGTGGTTAAAACTTTAACTCTTGTTCCAAATGACATTCCTAGAGCCTATGGACTCTTTGAATGTGGGTTTGTTAGGGCATTAAGGGCATGAGCCTACTTTGGGGAGGACCCACTGACATTCCTCTTTGATGCATCAGTTAAATTCTTTCCCTTAACATTTTTGCAATCCACTCTGTTTTGTTCATTTCCATCTTGACATCCAACTCATCGACATTATAGTTTTCTCTTTTTCTCCATCTTTCTTTTTCTTTATTCGTTCTCCATTCTATCACTACTGGAGGTTCGCTCTTAGTCATGGGGGTTCAGACCCAAATTTTTTTGATTTTCTCCTAACCCCTACACCTTCAGTAGTCACCACTATGATATCTCTAGATCTGTATTAGCCATACCACAACTCAGCCAATGGACCTTTTACTGAAGCAAGGTATTAATTGCATTATGATTCACGTACCCTTGCTAATATAAGACTGTCTTGTGTGTGCATATGGCAATCATACAACAACGGATTGGATCTGGAGGGAATACTTGGAATGGATCAGTGCTAAAGTAGCTATGCAAGGAGAAAGACCAATGGCATGCTTACGGATGGATAACAAAAGGTGTAATCTTGGTGTTGGTAGTAGCAAAAATTATTTCTATCTCTCTCTTTTCCATCTACCAAATAATGCCTGATGTCAAATGTATAAGGTGTTCACTCTTGTTGTCATGAACTCCAATTTTGTCTTCTCTTGTAATGATGATCCGTTCACATGTCATCCCATTCACCATTAGTTCCATTTGAGTCAATAATCCCATAGCTTCCCAGTATTTTGTAAGGAACTCAAGGACGAGTTTTTATTCAGTCATGGGGGTATGATGGGACGTGATATCGCATTGGCCGCAATATCACGTACATGATATCACGTCCACCATGATATCGCATCCCCCATGATATCGCGTATGCGATATCGCGTCTTCCCCTACGATATCGTGTACGCAATATCGTAGTGCGCCACCAAATATATAAATAAGAGGCGACTCTCCCTTGTTTCTAAATCTAGGCCTAGACCATAGCGAAACTCTTGTAGTTTTACCTCTCCAGAGATAGAATAATTTCTATGTGCCCATAGTAGGAGCTCCAAAGTGAACGGATCTTTATTCAAGCAAATATTGTACCTAAACACAAGTTTGTGTATGGAAATAAAGACAAAATTCTTGGATAAACCTTGCAATGCATGGACTAAGCTAAATAGGATTTTATTTATTGTTATTTACTATTTATTGTTTAAATGCTTTATTAGTAATTAAATCTCTCTCAACCCTTCTCCCGTAGTTAAGTGCATTCAGTACGACCGCTTCGAGCACGTGTGTTATGTTTGGTGATCCCAGTAACCAATAGCATTTGGTAACCAAGGTTGCATCGGTTTAGGGTGTGAACGGTAAGTGGGAACGAATACTGATGCTAGGTTAATTAAGGCTTAGTTAGTTAGTTAAAGTTAGTTAATTAGTCTCTTCATCCTTCACCTTGTCAGCATAGGAGATAAATCGAAAAGACATAAAAATCATATACCTCAGACTTACTTAACCATACAATCGTGACAAACACAAGTAAGTCTGGGAAGACAACGAACGATTAACCCTAAGTGTTCCATGAGGCGTACAGGCACTTAGTCTACAGAGTTTGACCAGATCGCACATGTAATGCTTGTATTCTAATGGTTGAGTGTAGGGGTACCTCGCCACTCATCACACATCATTGCAATTGTTCATCCTGATGTAGGATGAAGGCGAAGTCATGCACATACTCATGTGTATGAGTGTATACCACCTTGCATTCTTGAGAGACTAGTGGTTTAACATCATTACACCTGTGAGAAGAAGATATTTTGCAACAAAAATAAAATATTAGTGTTCTTATGTGATTATATTTATTATGAAAATGATTTTGACCTTAGGGTTTATCCAACAATGTTAATGGTATTTACTAAACCTAGATAGTGCACATTTCAAAAAAAAAAAAGAGTCCTTGGCAATAATGCCAATGATGAGTGGTTGAGGTACCCCTACGTCTAACAATATGAATCATGAAGCATTCATGCATGATCCAGTCAAATTTTGTGGACTTTATGTCTTTCGGTACACTAGTCTTTTAGGAAGTGAACGTTGCCCTAATAGTCATTTGTTGTCTTTTCAATTACACTTGTGATGCACAAGGTATGGTTGAGTGTAATCGAGGTATGGTTGGTGCTTAAAATGGAGAAATGAAGTAATTTAATAACTAATTTAATTTAACTAATTAACTAATTTCTAATTAGTCCTAACATAAGCATTCAGTCCCACTTTTCGTACATGTCCTGAACCCATGTATTCACTACTGGGATTACCAAATGCTATGCTATTGGGTAAACCAAGCAATAACATTGCTAAGATTACCAAGCAAATACATGTTTATGCTCGAAGTGGTTGTACTTATGTGTTTAATCTATTTAGCTTAGTTAATTAACTAACCACTTGAAGTATAATTTAGCTTAATTAATTACATAATTAATGAAAATAAAAAAATGCATAAATGGATCATTAATCTACTCCAAGGGCTACAAAGTTTGATCAAAAGGCTCATCTTTATTGTCATTTACACTAGTGTGTTTAGGTACAACAGTGCTCAAATAAAGATATGTACACTTTCTGACTCCTACTGTGGGCACTCAGAGAAATATTCTAACTCTCAAATGGAAAAACTACAAGAGCTTTACTACAATTATTACTTGACATCCCTAAACATAGGTAATAAGCATGTATTTATAGATTTTATCTTAGAGCTACGTTGATGGGGCCCCATAGATGCAGTAAATGCTACATCGATGTGGCAACACCACATGACAAGGCCATTGTAATGATTGAAAATGTTAATGGTTGGAACACCGAGGTCCATGGGTGCATAGCCTAACCCTAAGTCCATGTGAGGGCTTGTTGGAGGTGGAGACAAGGAACCCTTAATGGTTTTGTTGATCAAACAGGAACTTACCAAATGTAACTAGGGTGTAGCATGGTTAGCCATGATGCTGATGTGAAATGGTGCTAAGTGTTTAAGTAGTGTTAATGGTGTTGAGCATAGTTAGGTTTTTTTTTGTAAAGAAAAAAGTGTCAACATGTGAGGATTGTTGCCTGAGTGTAGTTGTAAGCATGGCTATGCGATGAAACAACGAAAAATGCAAATGAAATGCTAAAAATGCAAAGAGAGAGAGAGAAGCAGAACACCACCCTAGATGGGATTGAGCAAAGTTAACACCAAAAAGGGTTAGAAGGTACACAAGGTACAACAGGCACAATAGACAACATAGTTAGTCTTGGAAGTGTTTAGCTATAGATACTAATGCTTGTTGGGGTGTCTATGTCTATTGGGTTGGCCACCATGATGTATCATGGGCTATGGTGTTTTGCTAGGCTACAATGGGGTTGCAATGGGGCTACAATCATTTACAACTTCGCCAAATGCTAACCCAAAAATTTGTCAACCCTTGATTTGCTAAAATGCCAATCATAAAAATGTTGAGGGTGTAGGGTATTTATAGGGTTAGGATTAGTGCGAAATGTGGCATGGTTGCCATGTGGCAGAGGGGACCATTGGGACTACACTCTCACTCAACTATGCTTTCCATTGGGCTAGTGGGGTCGAGTTTAGTTACAATTTTAGGTAAGAGGGGATGCAAGAGAGAGAATGATTTCATTGACTACACTCCAAGGATGAGTTGACTATGTTGATGTGCCATTGTTGTGCTATGGAGGTCACCGAAGGCTATTCTAATTAACTACGCTCTCCATTGAGGGCTGACTATGCTTTGGAGTAGTGGAGAGCATAGTCCCAGGGCTTAGAAAATTTTTGCAAAAAACTTGCTTCCTGCTAACTATGCTTTGGGTTGGAAGAAAGAATATTCTCAATGCTAGTGGAATATGGGCTTTTTGGTAGACTACGATCCAAACAGGAGGCTGACTATACTCCCAACTAGGGGTGAGCATAGTCTAGGACTTGCCAAAACTTGTGAAAAGCTACCTTTTTGCTAACTACACTCTCCACTGGAGGCTAACTACACTCTTGGGTAGTGGATAGCATAGTTTCAACACTTAGAAAAAACTACAGAAAATTTGGTTTATGCTGACTACGCTCCCCATGAGAGGTTGACTATGCTTTGTGACAGTGAAGAGCATAGTCCCAGTACTTAGAAAAATTTGCTAAAAAATGGCCTTTTTTTTGACTATGCTCTAGGGTAGTGGAGAGTGTAGTCCCAACACTTAGAAAACTTTTCAACGACTAGCTTTGTGTTGACACTTCGAAAAAATTGCAAACCTAGCCTTTGTGTTGAATATGCTTTGGGGTAGTGGCTAACTATGCTTTCAACTAGGATTAAGCATAGTCTCAACACTTTAGCAAAATTTGTAGTCGAGACACTATAGTCCAAATTTGGTGGTGTTTCATTGGCCCCTCTTTGTTGACATCTAGAGGAGTGGCCTAAGAGACATTGACAAAGGAAAGTAAAACACCATAGCAGGCTTGGCACCAACATCACTCTTCAGTGTGAGATTAGATGTTGCTACATCATGCTTCAGAGTGTTGTGAATAGTGGTATGCTAGATGGTAGGTGAAAAACAAGAGAAGATGTAGGTAATGTGCGGGGGATAAAAGGGGAGATGAAGTGTGGACAAGATGTTGTAATGTGAGGACTTCATAGTTGATGATGACCATGGTACTAGAGTGGCTTTCCCTTAAAAATGTTGACCTCTCATCAAAGTGCTTGTGAGAGAGTTAAGGTGTAGGTTCAAGGCTGGGCTAGCTGCGAAATTACTCTGCTACTGTATTACTTGGGAATGTGCTTTCCCATTCCTTTTTTTTGGGACAAGCCTACTTTCATCTTTTCATGTTG
The DNA here is from genome assembly GCA_015680685.1 of Gnetum montanum. NCBI lineage: Eukaryota > Viridiplantae > Streptophyta > Gnetopsida > Gnetales > Gnetaceae > Gnetum > Gnetum montanum. Next base: position 377,708 of record MNCI01005642.1, on the reverse strand, counting down.
CTAAATGCTTACTACAAGATTCTTTCCATCCAGTAAGTTGCATGTCACTAGATGAGCTTTGCTTTCGTGTTTGGAAAATCACATCATGTCTATTCGATAGGTGTTTCCTCCCTAGGATCACTTATGTTATATCCACCTGGGCTTTGACTTGCCAATAGAGGCTTTCCATAGGATGACTTATGTTACTTCTACATTGGGAAGCTTGGTGTTTGATGAGATGTGTGAAGAAGATGTCATGTGGTCACAACATGTGAGCATCTAGGAGGGTTTGCAATCTTGGCTATGTAGAGAATGAGAGGGTATTGGAATGCGGGAGTGAATGTGAGTAGGCTATAATGGGATAAGGAAGGATGTGCACTCTTGAGAGGCTCGGCTAGTTCAATTGTGCATATTTGAGTGCTATGGTAACTTGCTATTGTGATGATATGCACCTTTGCACAACCACCTGGTGCTTTGCCTTGCAAACACAACTCTAAGAAGTCAAGAAAATCACACAATACATAAATGCAAATAGACTACAGATGAAAAAATGTAGAAGGCCACATCAATGACATAGGTTGCATAGATTGCAACTGCTTTATTCTGGAACTACAATGTGCTTGCTCACTTAGTGTAGAAGGAGAGAGAGATTGTATGCTTGCTTGCTTGATTGTAGACGAGTGGAAAAATTTGTTAATGATTGACCGCAAACCCAATTTAAGGTCTTGGTAGACCATGGCTTTACTAGTTTAAGGTCATAGTGGACTATTGGGCCTAGTTTAAGGTCATGGAAGACTGTGCTGTGTAAGTTTATAGTCCTAGTAGATTGCTCTACACTAGTTTAACATATTAGTGGATGTGCTGTGACACTTTAGAGTCATGGTGAACTACTAGTTTAAAGTCATGGTGGACTGCTAGTTTATAGTCTTAGTAGACATGTTGTGCTAGTTTAATGTCATAGTAGACAAGTTGTGCTAGTTTAGTGTCATAGCAGATGGATGTTGTGCTAGTTTAAAGTCATATCAAACGTACTACGCTAGTTTAACATGATAGCAGGGGAGCTATTCACCTTACTTTGTTGATGTGCAATGCTACATGCTAAATGTAGTACAACTTCAAGTATGGCATGTGATGATTTTATTACATTTTTTATGAGTATGCAAGTTTGGGCCATTGTGAGCCATGGTAAGTCTTTTGTTAGTTCGAAGCCTTGACGAGCCCCATGCTAGTTTAAGGCCATAGTAGCCTAGTGCTAGTTTTTGGCCATTTTGGATCATTGGTGATAGTTTAAGGTCATTCCTGTAACGACGGAAAACGTCGGCAGCTGGAAAAATACCGAACAAATTCCGTGTACACAGTTTTAGCCATGGATCTGCGCGAGGGCTCTGCTGGAAAAACGAATCCACGGCGCCCTGAACGGTCTTGTCGATCAGACAGGGACTTACTAATCAGTAAACCGATGAATGTTTCGCGAAAACGATCTGATTCAAGGAATCGTAAAACGAGGGGAAAAACGATGTAGATGGATTGCAACGGTGATAACGCTAAACGCGATAAAAGGAGGCTGACATAAGAGAAGCACGTAGTTTCAAGATCTGCTCTTTGACTTGAAAAATGTATATTTTGTATGAGAAATTACACTGGAGAATCCCCGATTACTGGATGTGAAGCAAGCACAAAACAACAAGCAAAATGGTCCAAAAAGAAATCCGATCTACCTCGTGGGCTAAAGCCGGGATGCAAGGAAGGCCAAGCTTTGACGTCTACCGATCAACTGTTTCTGACCAATAGAGTCTTCCCCACAGAACGATTGCTCCTGCCACCGGTGCTCAAAGCGAACTATGCTCTGTTTCTGCTGTAAGGTGATGTTGTCAACAATTGCCAAGGTGCTACTCTTTGTATCTCTGCTCCAAAAGTGATAAGTGCTCTGATGCTCAGAAAAATGCTTCTGCTTCTCTGATTTGCCAACCCTTGTACCTTTGTCAACATGGTGTATTTATAGGCTGCGACGCTCCATGGAAAAGGCGCAACCCTGGTGATGTGTGTCCCACGTGTTTCGGGTACTGTTGCGTCAAACTTACTGATTACGCACAATACGCTCGTTCGCGTATTGTGCGTGTGAAGAAGAGACGCGCGTTGGGCATGTTTCAACTGTTTTGGGTTACATTACGCTCATTCACGCTGTGTTGCGTGTACGAGCTTAACGTAACATGGGAACAATGGAATTAAAGCTGCTTTACGCTCGCTTACGCAGCCGCACGTAGTGACGCGTAAACAATGTCTAGTTTGGCGACGCAATACGCTGCGATACGCTCCATTGCATGATGAGCGTATGATTGAGCAGTTGCATTTTCTTAGACTTTGCTTTTGACTGTTTTGGAGCTTATTACGCTGCCGTGCGTAATAGAGCATAAACCTATCTTTGAACGAAAGACTTAGCAAAATACACAAGAAATCACATATCACACTGCTTAAGATTCTCCCTATGCTGAAGTAACCATCCTTCTGATGCCGGACTATGTTGAAACGACATCACGCTGAGCGCCATTACGCTATGTCGCGTGATATAGCGTAAACAGCAAAAGCGTAGGAAGATTAGCAATCTGCATAAGAAGTTGCGGACTTGATGCTACGTGACTCTTTGTGTTGCTTTGTCTTATTCTCCCCTCTGGAATGCTGAGATGCACCCTTGCCTGAATTGCGAATCTTTGCCTGAGGTCGACTCACAATTTTTTACGGTGTTTCAATTCCAGGCCCTTGCAGTAGTTTAAGGGGATTTTGAGTTGCATTGTTGGAATTGAAAGTGATAGTTTTAAGCCATTTCATGTTGAGTGGTTTGCTAGTTTAAGGTCATTTTGGGCCATAACAATAGTTTAAGGCCATTCCAAGCCCTTACATTGCTAATTTAAGGCCATAGTAGGCTATTGAGTTGTAGAATTAAAGATGATAGTTTTAGGCCATTTTGGGCCATTGTGATAGTTTAAGGTCATTCTAGGCTATTGCGAATGTTTAAACACGATAGTTTTAGAACATTTTGGGCTACAACATTGGAAGTCAAAGCATTGCTAGTTTTAGGATGTAGTGGGCCGAGGTTGCTCATTTAAAGCCATTTTGGACCATAATAATAGTTTAAGGCCATTTTAGGCCATTGTCAAGGGATGGAAGGTGATAGTTTCAGGCCATTTCGCATCATAGATTGCTAGTTTAGGGCCATCTTGAGCTATAATGTTGCCAGTATAAGGCCATGGTGGGCCACAATGTTGCCATTTTAAGGCCATGGTGGGTTGAGGTTGCTAGTTTAAAGTCATTCTGGGCCACAGTCATAGTTTAAGGTCATTCCAGGCCACAACGATGGGGATCAAGGGTGATAGTTTAATATTGTTTTAGGCCACAACGTTGCTAGTTTAAGGCCATGGTGGGTTGCGTGTTGCCAATTTAAGGCATTGGCAGGTTGATGTTATATCTCTTTTTTGTAATTTTAGCTTTTATGATTTTTATTCATTTTTGATATTTTTTTAACAACTGCGAAAGTATGAACTAACTGAGCGAGTGCATAAACTAGGTGGATGAATGCATAAACAAAGCAAATAAACACGTAAACAAAGTAAAATGATGCATAATCTAAGTAATCAAGCTAAATGTAAATGAGTGAACTAGTGCAGTGTAGGTAAAAGGTAAAATACATGATGTGTAGAAGTGAAGGGCAAGTAGAGAGCTATCACATTTTGGGCTAAGGGGCTACCTTAGTCACACAGTTACTTCCTAATCCAGTGCGGGTTAGGAGGTGCCTAGGGCCTAGGGTGCACTATTTGGTAGTCTTATTGACCCGTTCTCACTAAGTTAAAGGGAAATTCTACCCATAGGGCATCTTTTGGTAGGTCACCGGCTTCTTTCTTCTTTTCAGGTATGTTAACCTCATGCATTTTGTTGTCATCCTTTACTGCAGATGCATCATCAGGGAACTCTACCTCTGACCTTTGCTCTATATCAATGTTATTGATAGCTAAAGGGGCAATGTTATCACCATGGATGATAACTTTACCACCTTCATATGGAAGGTGAATTTCTTAGTGGATTGGAAAGGAGACAGCTCGTAATTGGCCCAACCATGACCTGCCCAATATTAAGTTAAAGTTGGGCATTTTCTCTATGATGATGAATTTGGTAGTGGTTGGGAATTGCTTCCCTATCACAAAGGCTATTGTGATAGTACCCTTAATGATGATGCATGACCCATTAAAGGACTTCAAGCATGTAGTTTTCGTTGGCTTGATTTGGTCCATAAGGCCTAACTTATCGATGATGGTGTATGACATAACATTTGTTGTTGCCCTGTCATTGACATGCACCATTTGAATCTTGCATTGCCCAACATGTATGATGATAAACATGGGGACTATTATGAACTCACCCTTCTTAGGGTTGATCTTAATTACCTCATCATGAAATGTGAGGAATGTGGAGCTTGATTCCTGTAGTGTAGGAGGAAACATCATTGCGTGAATGGAATTATCATCTACTAAGATCTCCTCCATGATAGGAACAGAGATCAACATCCACACTAGTGCTTCACAATGGGTAGATGAGGTCATGTTTAGGTCATAGAGGCTCAACGTTGTGTTCTTCTTTTTGAGTGCTTTCTTAACCTGGGCTAATGCATCCATGAAGTGTTTGCCATCAATTGCATTTTTATTAGCTTTGAATTTTTTCATACATCCCAAGAGACAAATTTTGTATGGAGGAGACTTGGGCTTTATTGGCTTGGCCTATGCAAGGGCCTCAGTGCTTGGTTGTGAGTTACTAGTGGTGGCCTCCTTAGTTGTTTTGGTCATAAGGATCATAGATATAGGGATCAACTTTGACGGACTCAGTGCCCTTTGCTCTTGACGTTAACTAATCATTCTATCTGTGAGATGCTCATTGGGCCTCCTAGGTTTCCACCTAGAGGGTTTGTTAATGTTGCTAGCAGGATTGGCTCTTGGACAAGAAGGGACTAATGCGTTACCCACTACTGGACTCTGAATAGGTAAGGAGTCAACATGTTGTGGCACTTTGACAATAAAGGGTGGTTGAAATGTTGTTGTGACATGTTGTGGGACCCTAACCATGAAGGAAGTTGTAGGTTCTTGAGGTGACACTCTAATGATGAAAGGGAGCCTTGAATTCATGGAGGCTAACGGGACTCTTGCACTATTGGAAGACACTCAAGTCACAAAAGGTTGTTGCACTAGTTTTGAATTACCACCCACGCTAATAGTATTTATGACATAGATAGTACCATATGTGTTTAGAGGGTCATTATACACCCTCATGGATTGGTTTTGGGGCTTAACTAGGTTTTTTATGCCAAGCACTAGTTTGTCCCTATCTATCATCCTTTACAAATCATCTTGCAAAGCTCAATAGAAGTCCGTGTTATGATTGGACAATTGGTGGTAATGATAAAATTGGTCCAGCTTGAAGTGTTATGGGACTAGGGGCTTATTTGGTGTTGTTGAGGTAAGATTTCTTAGTAGCTCATAGTACCTGTCATGCCTTTTGCAGGAATCCTTAGAAATTTGCTTATGTTGGATGCACCTAGCTTTAAATAGTTGATCCAACAACTCTGAGGGTTTCACTGGTAACAAGGTATACTTTGAGTGATCCTTTCACTCAAAGTTGGACCTTTGGTTGACTTGTGTTATGGCCACTGTAGATATAGGTGGGTTGGTGATCTTAGCCTTAGAGTTGACAACTTTGTGAGTCGAGGCTTTGGGCTGCCTAGTCATTAGCCCTCAATTGGTTGCTTTAGCATGTGTGGCTACCATTGCCACTATTTCATTCTACTTTCTCGCATGCTAGTTTTTGTAGGCCACATAGGCTAGGTCCTTACTAGCTTGTGCTATGTCTTCAATGATCTTAGTTTGATCAAAGGCTTGTATTAGGGATTGTGGGCCTAAGTAGTACAATTTTGACTTGATGAAGTCATTAACTACATCCTTAAAGATAGCCAAGAGATCTGCCTCAACTATTGACTCTTGTATTTCATTTAATGAGGCACTCCAATGTTGGATGAATTTTTGCACAGGCTCTAGGGGACCCTGCTTGACATGCATTAGCTGGTTCAAGGTTGCTTCTAAGTTGTACTTGAAGTGTGTCACAAACTGGCTTAAGAGGCATACCAGAGAGGAAATAGAACCTCTAGGTAGTGCTTGGTACTAGTCTAGCACTTTACTAGTTAACAACATGACAAATATGTGCATGATGGCATGCAGCCAAGCCTGTAGTAGTAGGCACTCAAACTTGACATGAACAAGTGCATGTTGGGCTCTCCTTCATCATTATACTTGGTGAATTAGGATAGTGGGACCCCAGTTGGTGGAGTTAGGGGTGGGACTATAGGACTTATAGGGTTGTCCTAGTAGAAGTCCACCATCTTGATCATTTTAGAGGAAGCATATTTGAGTTTCCTCACCTCCTCTATCAAACTTTGGATTAGCTAAAATGCCTGATCCAAGTTTTGAGATGCACTAGCCAATTACATTGGCTATGCTATCTACTATGTTGGTTGTATAGCTTAGGGATGAATTGCCAGTTGTGGAGCCACATGATGTGGTTGATGCATTGGCTATGCTATGGGCGTGGTAACTGGGGCAAGCCATGCATGTGTGGGTTGGACTAACATTGAGGGCATTGACAAAATAGGTAGGATGTAGGGTGCTTGAGTCATTTGGGGCCTATAGGTAGGCCTTGCATGAACATATGGCTAAGCTGGTGTGATTGCTACTGGCAAGGATGGTTAGGCAAGTCAAGATGATGCCATGAAGCGTAAGTTAAATGGAGCTATTGCATCATATTGCTTGTATTGTGTTTGATGTGTTGCCACTATAGGTGTTGAACTAAGCCTGATAAAGTGGGAAGGTGATGTCAGTGTTATAATCGTCTTAGGGAGGATGAGTAAATTGAACCGAGGGGGGTTGGATTGGGAAGTGGTTGTTGGAAGACGATGTGGAAGGGGCTCTCATGTTTGGAGTGAGCTTCAAACTCAACTTCTTCCTCCTATAGGGCTTTCTCATAGTCAGTTTCCACGTTGCACTCACTTGCTCAAATGACTTGTGATAACAACCAGTCGTGGGACTCTATGAGTGGGATGATGTTGAATGAGGAAGGGATATACTCTTATCCATCCCGATGGATAAGTTTGAAGTTCCATTTTGCCTCCATATTAAGGTGATCCATGGGTAACCATGCTTAGATCTTTGCACATATAAAGTTGTATTGTTTATTGCTAAGCATGGCATACTCTAGGTCTTGGCCACATAAACTAAGGGATTGCCTCGGTCCTACCATCATGAGATTTCCAGGGTTGTCAATCCTGGCCTCTTGTTGAATGGTAAAGTTATCAAGTGTGTTTGACACCAACATTGAATGTTGACCTAGATTCATGGTCGTAGATCAAGTTGTGAAAGGGAGAGTTGCAGGTTGTTGGTTGCAAAGTACTATGGATGACATTGAAACTGACCCTATTTTAGCTAACACCACTAACTACATTGACTATGCTCTCTACACTGAGAGTTGACTATTCTCTCCATGGACTATGCTCTCTACGTTACGAGCTAACTATGCTTTCTACATTGAGAGAATAGAGACTTAGGAAAATAGTGGAGAGAAGTGTAATTTGGGTTGCTATGTGCAATCTCAAGGGAACTAACTATGGGGTATAATCTACACTGATGAATTAATAGAAAACTACGATGCAGAGAGCACACTAGACAACCACAACGGAGTCTAAAAAAGTGGTTTGGCCCTCCTTCTAGCACTAGAGAACTATAATGATCAAAAACATTGATGGCTAGAACACCGAGGTTCATGGGCTTATAACCTAATCCCAAGTCCATGTGATGCCCTGTTGGAGGTAGAGATAGGGTGCCCTGAATGGTCTTGTTGATCAAATAGGGACTTATTGGATGTAACTGAGGTGCAGCATGGTTAGCCATGATGTTGATGCAAAACGGTGTTAAGTGTTTGAGCAATGTCAATGATGTCAAGCGTAGTTAGGATTTTTTTTGGCAAATATGAAGTTGTTAACATGCGAGAACCATTTTCTAAGTATTGCTGTCAATGTGGCTATGCAATGAAATAATGAAAAATGCAAATGAAATGCTAAAAATGCAAAAAAGAGAGAGAGAAGCAGAACACCACCCCAAATGGGGTTGAGCGTAGTTAACACCAATAGGAGTTAGAAGGTACATGAGGTACAATAGGTGTAGTGGATAGTGTAGTCATAGTCTTAAAGGTGTTTGGCCATGAAGACTAATGCTTGTCAAGGTGTCTACATTTGCTAGGTTGGCCACTGCGGTATATCGTGGGCTATGGTGTTCTGTTGGGTTGCTGTGGGAATGTGGTGGAGCTACGATCATTTGTAACTTTGCCAAATGCTAATCAAAAAATTTGCCAATTCTTGATTTGCCAAAATGCCAACCTTGAAAACATTGAGGGGCATAGGGTATTTATAGAGTTAGGGTTAGCTTGAAATGTGACATGGTTTCCACATGGTAGAGGGGATAGTTGGGACTATGCTCTCCACTAAGCTTATGGGGTCAAGCATAGTTATAATTTTGAGCAAGAGGGGATGTAAGAGAGAGAAATATTCTACCAACTACACTCATTGAGGGTGAGTTGACTACATTGGTGTGTCATTGCTATGCTATGAAGACCACCAGAGGCTATTCTAGCTAACTATGCTCTCCACTGAGGGCTGACTATGCTCTGGGACAATGGAAAGCATAGTCTTCGGACTTAGAAAAATTTTGCAAAAAACTTTCTTCCTATTGACTACGCTCTAGGTTGAGGAAGAGTGTAGTCTGAATGCTAGTAGAATCTAGGCTTTTTGGAAGACTATGCTCCCCATGGGAGGTTGACTATGCTTTCAATTGGGGGTGAGTGTAGTCCGTGACTTATCAAAACTTGTGAAAAGTTTCCTTTTTATTGACTACACTATCCACTAGAGCCTAACTACGCTCTGAGGCAATGGAGAGTGTAGTCTCAACAGTTAGAGAAGATTGTAAAAAACTAGATGTGTACTAGCTACACTCTCCATGAGAGGCCGACTATGCTCGATGAAAGTGGAGAGCATAGTCCCATCACTTATAAAAATTTGATGAAAAATGTCCTTCATGTTGACTATGATTTGGGGTAGTGGAGAGCGTAGTCCTAGCACCTAGAAAAGTTTGCAGTGACTGGCTTCATGTTGACACTTAAACAAAATTGCAAACTTGGCATTCATGTTGACTACGCTCTAGGGCAATGGCTAACTATGCTCTCAACTGGCATTGAGCTTAGTCTCAACACTTAGCCAAATTTGTAGTCGAGACATTGTAGTACAAATTTGGTGGTGTTTCAAAGACATTGATGAACCCTTGTCAACAGGGATTCATTGACACGACACAAGAATAGTTCATCACCAGTGAATGTATGGTTAGATGCATCAATGCATATGCATCAATGCAGCGTCTATCTTGCCTATATAAATGCATGCATCCACCACATTTATGACAATGTTAAGTCAATAGAGTAGCCAAGTTTTTGTAGTTTTCTTTCATCAGAGTTAGAATATTTTTGAAGTACCTGTAGTAGGACTTCAAGGATTGTACAAATCCTTATTCGAACATCAATGTACCTAAACACTTTGATGTGTCAACAATAAAGATGAGATTCTTGGAACTCCTCATAACACTTAAGAATAGTTTAATTTTTCCATTCATGCACTTTATTGTTTATGCATTTTACAATCATGTGCTTAGCTAATTAATACACTTAATTATCATACGTAAGTATGACCACCTCGAACATATCATTAATGCTTGGTAATCCCAGTGGTGTTATCGCTTGGTTTACCTAGTAGCCTAACACTTGGTAACCCATTAGCGTTCTTAATGAGTTCAAGATATGCATGGAAGGTTGAATTGGATGCTTATGTTAGGATAATTAGATTAAGGCATTAGATAGTTAATTCACAATTAATTATTTTTTTCCACACTTATACTAAATAAAAAAATGAAAAATAAATAAAAATCATGTGCCTTGGCTTACACTTATCCATACACTTGCACTTACCCAAGTGAATCCAAGAAGACAATAACTGTGTCCTGAAGTCACTATCCTCGCTCATTGATACATTTAGAAACTAAAGTCCATGGAATTTGACTAGATCACTAGTGCCATGCTTGTGATTTGTATAGTTGGCAATAGGGACTAAATCATTGCCAGGTATTTTAGTTAGCTAAGTGCACTATAAGAAAGGATAGTGAAAACCTTTAACAAAGTTATAAAGGAACCTAACATTAAAATCATAAAGATCAATAATAACAAATGCATACTAATTTTACAAAATCACTTATATGGCTTCTTCTTATAGTGAAGACTCTCGATTGCCATTTCTAAGCGAGTCCAATCAAAGGCAAGAAGGCCAAAAGAAACTAGTGCCCCAACAGTTCAAAGTTGTCTATACTCATCTGGATGCCTACACATTGGATTTCACCTTCATCCTACATTACGACGAGCAACTACAATGGAGGGACATTGAAGGGAAATTTGTGTTGCCTATTGATTGATTTTTTCTAGCAATGCTATTAAATAATCTTATCAAGTGGGGCATTGCCATACTTAATGTGAAGTATGAGGTTCAAGACCATGCTTATCAGGATTATCATCCTGCAGAAGCACAATGAAAAAAGATTGATAAATGAAAGCTAGATATGAGGATTTAAAAGGAAAAATTTTTTCTACCCACTTATTGTTGCAAATGCATAAATAAGGTGAGGAATTTTTTTTGGGTGCCTTCCAATTCACATATTCTCTTCCTCTCTTGGGTGAGGAGACCCTTAACTAGTAATTGCAATCAACTATGGACAAAACTAGTAATGGGAAGAACAGGTTCCAAGATCCAGGGCCCTAAAATAGTGGTAACTATGGTAGGAACAATGACAAGAACTAGGAGAAAGATAAACATGATGATCAAGGTAGGAATCAAAGAGGAGGAGGTAGTAGGCATCGTTCTGGTGTTGGTTCTCCTCTCTCTTTACCTTCATCATCATCCTCATTATCTTCCTCCTTCAACTCTGACAGGAGAAGTAGAGGTAACAAAAATCATGATGAAGATGAATGATAGGATAAGGATGTTTGTAGATCTCACTGAGACAATATAGACCATGGGCATGAACAACCAATGGATGAACATTATAAAGAATGAAGGCACATAAAAACTCATCATAGGTACCATGGCCAAGATAGGGGCCAAGAGACCACTATGAGTATGATGAGCCCCTGATGGTGACTAGAAACATGTTCAATATTTTAGAGGCTATTAGGATTCCAGCCAAGTACTTGAAGGATAGTTGCATTAAATGATTAGATATGAATAACATTTCCATGTTCGAGGGGGATATAATTCAAATCCACAAAATCTCTTGTAAGCCCTGCATGATGCTTATGCCTTGCAAAATGTGGAAATGAATGGAAAAAGCTAAAATTGTTTCCAAGGACACTCATAAAGGAAGTAGAAATTTGGAATTTGTCCTTGGAATTGGAATCTATTTAGTGATGAAGTACAATGTTGGAGTTATTCAATGATAAGTACCAGACGTACTCCAGAGTGTCCAATTTGAGGAGGCAAATCCAAGGGTGGAAACAAGATACTCATGAGTCATTGGATGTAGCTATGGGTAGGTACTACTCTTTGTTGCATCAATGTCTAAGCCATGGATACTCTCAACAAGATCAATTGCACCATATCATAGATGTACTCAAAATTGAAATTAGGAGAATCCTTGGGGTCTATACCAAAGAAAGACTTTTTGAGTTAAGGGTCCAGTAGATTAAAAGGCTCATTCAGCATGTGCTCAAAAAGGAAGGAGAGCTAAAAATAAGAAAGTTTAGAAGAATACAACAAGATCCCCTCTATTTGCAAAAGGGATGTCCATTTTTGTGAAAATAAGGAGGCATCACTTGATGAAGTGATGCAAAGGAAAATCTTGCTAATCCAAAAATCTATTACTAAAATATCAAATAAAGTTGATAAAATGTGGGACTCCTTGGATGAAAATTTCCAAATTGCTTTGAAGATTGTAGAGGAAAGTAGAGATTAATGAGGTAGTGGCCATGAGTGAAGGAAGAAGAAGGAGGTTGAATGTGAACATCATAAATATAAGGACAAAGCTACAATAGTAGAGGAGGTTGCAAGTTTCAAATCCGATAATGATGGATGTGACATCTATTAATATGAACATCCTACTTACAAAAATTTGGGATGTATGCTTTAAATCCTAGATTAGCAAAATGATAAGGACCTAGGAGGTTGCCTTATCCACAAGGCAACTATCAGCAGAAATTCCACTAATAAGCTTATTATCTAAGTGGAGCATCGCCTCAACTGCAAGAACAGTACTAGTAGTAGCAACATCCATATTTATGGGGGATGCCACCTCCAAGGTAGCAGTACCCTTATCGTCAACCTAATCCTTATGGGTACTATGTTCAATAGCCACATGACTCTTTTATTCATGCTTCCTTTCCACACCACTATTACCTTTTAGAGTACTACAAAGCTCCTTCTTCAAGGGGGGAGTCTCCATTCCCTTCTTATCCTCCTTAGCATTTGTCCCTTAGACCACCATCATCAACCCCTCTACCACCTGCTCCATCCATGTAGGGTAAAATAGCTATCCATCCACAACAAAGAAATGCTACAAGATTGGTAAACTTACAACCAACTCCTCAGCCAAGTGGTCCTAAATCTAAGCATCACAAGAGGCCCTTCTTCAAAACCAATGGTCCCATAAAGCCCTAAAAAACACTTGTGGCTGTTAACCTTGCTACTTCAACCTTTGAAAATCTCATTGAGTAGCCTTCAAACCAAAGCACTTCCTAATTACATACCAACATGTTGATCCATGTGGTTACAAATTAGATCAAGGTTAGTCATCTTCCTAGGAAGAGATATGATCTTGTGAGTTCTCTTATTTATTTGCAAATCACTGAAAATGAACCATATAATGCTTTTTTGGATTTAAGCTTCTAAGTTAACTTGATTTTAGGAGAAATGTACAAAGCCTAGAACTTACCTCCACTAAAAAAGGGCAACATCATATTAGAGCTGGTAGACCAATCCATCATTGTTCCCTTGGAATTAGTAGAAGCCATCATGACCACTGTTTGTGGATGATCATATCCTACTAATTTTTTTATGATCCATGTGGAAAACAGAAAAAGGGACTTTCCTATCATCATGGTAAGAGCATGGCTAAGCATCATAGATGCAAGTTTTGTGACCAAAGATCTTTCCTTGAAAATTTTTAAGGAAAATGAATTTGAAAAAATTGAGAAGAAGAGAGTTCCATGCATTGTGTATAGTGACATAGGGTGCCACTACATGCAAAAACTATGGACCATCAATGACACATCACCTTAGGCATTCAATTAATGTATAGATATCATAGAGGTTCAAAGGTGCTTGTATGTAGCAACAAATAAATAAGAGGATACTCAGTGGCTGATAGTTGAAAATGAGGTTGGATAAACAATATACATGGAACCAACTAAGAGCCTCACCAACTCCTATATAGAAAGGATGGATAAGTTGGAGTAGATCCATCACCAACTGTCTGATGAACAAAGAGAAATTAATTGGAAAGAGTTTAGAGGTCCCTGAAACTTTTAAGCAAGAGCCCCTTAAGCTGAAGCCTTTATTGGCAAGAATGGAGTGTGCATTTCTGAACAATGGCAAGCCAGTAATTATTAATGACACAGTTACTTCTATACAAAAGAAGAAATTGATGGAACTTGTGAACAAATGCCCAATAACCTTTACCTAGTCATACCATGAGTTAAGAAGAATCAATCGAAGGATATGCTAGCACAAAATTTATACAGATTCTTCCATCAAACCAAAGAGGCAACCAAAATGACACTTGAACCCAAAGATCAAATAAATCATTAAGGAGGAAATTGAACAAATCCTCAAGAATTAGTTCATTTACCTCATTAAAAATAGTGACTAGGTTAGCCCACTTATTATTATGTCAAAGAAATAAAAAAAGTGAAGGATTTGTATATATTTTTAGCTATTGAATATGACCACTTACAAAGATCATTTTCTATTGCCATTTATGAACTAAGTGCTAAATACTATTATGGGGAATTGTTACTACAACTTTATGGATGGTTATAGTGGCTTTAACCAAATCCAAATCACACCATAGGACTAGGCCAAGACAACATTCACAAGTTCCTAGGGAACTTTTACATAAAAAAGGATGCCCTTTGGCCTATGAAATGCTCTTTGCACATTCCATTGATTGGTCCTTGAGATCTTCCAACAACAAATTGGTAGCTGGGTAGAAGTCTTCATTAATGACTTCTCTACCTATGGGGATATCTTTAAGCAAGTCTTAGACTACCTAGAGCAAGTTCTTCAATGATGTGTAGAAACTAACTTGAGGCCCTTTTGGCAAAAGGGCCACCTAATGGTCTAAGAGGGCATTGTTTTAGGGCATTGAATTTCAAACAAAGGGATTAAGGTAGACTTGAGAAAAATAAGGGTCATCCAAGGGATAACTAGAAAACCAAATACTGTGAAGGATGTGAGGTCATTCTTTGGCCATACTAGTTACTACAGGTGCTTCATTGAAAACTTCTTAAATATCACCAAGTCGTTGTTGGAACTTACAAAGAAAGATGCACTATTTTTTTGGACCAAGAAATGCAAGCATGCATTCCAAAAAGTGAAGTAGAAAATCATAGAAACTTCAATTCCATGAGTACCAGATTAGTCTAGTCTATTCCACATTATGATGGATGCATCCAATTATGCTTTGGAAGTCATGCTTACATAGATAGATGATCAGAAACATTCATACTACATCCACTGTGCAAGCAGAAGCATTGTGGGTATGCAACTTAGCCATACCACCACTGAAAAGGAGCTTATGAAAATGGTGTACAGATTTGAGAAATTCAAGTACTATGTGCTTAGATATAAAATTTTTATGCACATTGATCACAATGCCATCCAGTTCTTGATGAACAAGCTGACAATGAGCCCTCATGTCATACGATGGCTTGTGATCCTCCAAGAGTTTGACTTAACAATGGTTGACCATAAGGGGACTGAGAATGTGGTGGTTGACTACTTGTCTTAATTAAGATGGAATAGCAAAGAGAATGAGAGTCCAATATTTGATCAATTTTTTGATGAATTCCTATTTGTTGGTTTTGTTCATTCTCAAACTCCCAAAGAAATGAACTGATATGAAAACATCCTTTTCTATCTTCTCATACAAGAGATGCCATAGGAGTGGGACCATAAGAAGAAACACCAATTTCTTTACCAAGCCAAGCACTTTATGAAAATTAACAATAATCTCTATAAGAGTTACATAGATGGCCTGGTATGATGGTGTGCTCCTAACACCAATTGACTTTGAGTCCTCCAACATACACACAAAGGCCCTTGTGGGGGCCATTATGCTAGAAGGTGAATGGCCATTAAGATCCTCATGGTTGGGTATTATTGGCCTATAATCTTCAAGGATGTCCATCACTTTTTTTGCTCCTATGATAGATACCAATATGATAGAGGGATGATCACATGTATGGAAGGGTCGTAATAGTGGATCCAATCACGAGAGCCTTTCAATTTCTAGGGGATTGACTTCATGGGGTCCATCAACCCCATGTCAAATGGAAAGGCCTACATAATTGTGATTGTCAACTACTATACCAAATGGGTGAAATTTGTGACCATCACTGACTTTTCATCATCTATGGTGATCTAATTTGTACAAAAAAAGGTTGTAAATAGGTTTGGTGTGCCACAAGCACTCATTTATGACAATGGAACATACTTCATTGATGCCACTTTTTGAAAGCTCATGTAGTGCTTGGGGGTTGAAAATAAATTAACAGCTCCATACCACCCCTAAGCTAATAGTGAAGTTGAGGTCACCAATAGGGAAATTACCAAAATACTAACATGCATAGTTAGTAAATATAGGAAGGACTAGAGTAGTAAACTCAACAATGCTCTTTGGAATTATCATTCAACATGGAAGCTTCCTATTGGATATTTTCCCTATGAGCTAGTGTATGGAAAAATTTTAATTCTCCCCATCCAAGTTAAGCTTTGTACACTTTCAATGACATGTGACCCTAACTTAAATCTAAGTCTAGCCTAAAGAGAAAGACTAATGAATCTCAACACACTAGACATGAATAAACTAGTAGCCTTGTCAATGAATGAAGTGCACAAGATGCATAATAAACAACACCATGACCTTAGAATAAGGAAAGTAAAGTTTCAACCAAGAGATAAGGTGCTCTACTAGAACTCCATCCATGTACCTCAATATACCAAATTTCAAATGCTATGGAAGGATCTTTCCATCATATATGAAACTTTCCCATTTGAATCCATGATGATATATCATCCTAACAACCCAAGTAAGAAACTTTTGTTCAATACTCAACAACTTAAACCTTTCCTTGAATCAAAAACAACTAATGGACATAATTCCTCAACCAATGGCCAAGGACGCTTAATCTTTTAGATCTCCCCCTTCCAACTCAGTCATGGGGGAGATGGCAATCCATGCTAATATTCTACAAAATGGCTCCTCAATTTTCCAACATTTTTTACATCATTTTTCTTATTCTTTCTATTTTTTGACTATTTTACAATTTTTTCTATATTTTGCCTTATTTTAGCTTTTTCTTACATGTCTTCTTTTTCTTTATTACCATTATGACTTTGATGTTGAGTGCAACTGCTAATTGTTGGAAGATTAATTGAATTTTATCATCTAAATTGATTGCTTAATGACTAGATTTCATCATTGAATTTTGACATTAGTTAATGAGACATTTATTTTCTCATGATACTAGGTAATGAGCTCACGGCATCCATTTGTTGATACATTTAAGTCATCTTATGGAGTAGAATTTGTAAATTAATGTTTGGGTTTTATTAAAATCCAAATGTTAATGGTGAATGAAAGATAGCATATAAATAAGAAAAAGAAGGTAAAAGTTCATTGGAGTTTGGTTTCCTTCTCAGTAAAATGAAAGTATTAACATGTTAATAAATAATCAAGGTGTTTATTGTCACCACTGTGGAGCTTGATTTCAGTATTAATTTATTATTATAAGTTAAATTTTTTTGAAAGAAGAAGAATAGTAACATTATATTTGTTGATTCAAGTGAAAGGACTAAGTGGAAAATAGTAGAGGTACTCGTAATTGTTCACCTTGTTTAAAGTTTTGAAAGATGAATATCTCTCTTGGAATTTGAAATATGGTGAATTAAGGAGATACTTTGAAACTAGTTAATTATAGGGAATTAGTAGTATGAGCAATAAGGAAAATTTTGAGTGTTGCTAAATCTTCTAGAATGCCATTATCTACATAAGAAGTTAATTATATAGTGTCTACTATGTAAGTGTTGGAAATTTAATAGCATGAGAGCAGGGCTCAACTAAATTTTCTATTTTCCCAAAAAATTGTAAAAACTGTGAGATCATCATCCAAGGTTTTAAAACACACAACAAACAAAAGAAAAAACTAAGGCTATTATCAAAATCACACTATGGAGAAATGTAAGATGGGTATTGGAAAAATGTTGAAACCCTACATTGCCAAATTATTTTAAACGAACAATATCAAGATTGGAAAAATAAAAAACCCTAAGGAATGTTTATTGTTTAGAAGAATTAATAGCACCCATCAAAAACAATAGGAATAAATATTAAATATTAAGAATTGACAAAATTTTAAAGCCCATATTCAAGTAAAGGACATTATGAACTCATAAATAAGCTACAATGCTTAGACAATGCTTATTTTAAGATAACATTAAGGTTAGTAGAAATGACATCCAAACTATGCAAAAGAGATAGAGTTGAAAAACCCAAACTGCAACAATGGAGAAAACATGCAGCTCCTATTGGTTGGATCAGGCCAAAACTCAGCCATGATGCCTATGGCTCTAGTTAAGCCATTACAAGTTATAGTGGTGCAATGGCAGTAAAAATGATGACAAAAGAGCGACAACAAAGGAGGCAAGCTCCACCGACAAAGGATTGGAAGACATTTTCTCTTTCTTGGAGGAAACAACATTAGGGTTGAAGCAAGAATAGCAGATGGTAGGTTTTCCTCTCAAAGTAGAAAGATGGAGATGCAATGCATATTGTTGAAGACATGAGAAATGAACAAACATTGTAATGTTTACATGTTTTACAGTAACATGTTGATGAAAGTGATAACAAAGCAACAAAGCCTTCAAGATGATATATATATTACAAAAGTTGGGTAAGGCTTATTGTTGTTAAAAAAAAAGAAAGAGAAAGAGAAAGAGTTTATGAATGCTTAATAAATCTAGTATTATTTTTAATTCCAATAGGAAATTATGATTAATTCTCCTTGATATTTGTAGTCTCTTGTGAGTCACTTACCAACTTTGGCATATATTTCTCAAAATTGTTGTAACTTCCTATGGTGATCTCCATGATATTTGTTACCAGGAAAACACTTGGCAAACATAGCTTAAATTTATAATAACTTCCTATGGAAGTTATAACTTCTAAGGTATTTATAAGTTAATATCCCTAGATATTTGTAATACCCTTAAATTTTCATGATTATTGTAACTACCCAAGGCCACTATAAAAAGGCTTCAAGGGTAGAATTGAAAGGAGGGGGGAGGGGGATGGGGGAGGAGTGGGGAAGATGAAGCAACTTGGAAGAAGATAATTGAAGATTATTTATAAGATGGCTTGCTAAGACATTAATTTGACTACTTTGTTTCAATCCTGTGAGTTTATTTTTTCCCATTTTGTTTTAGTTGCTTAGCTAATGGTTTAGATAGTATAGTACCTAGCATTTAATTTTTGGATTTTTCGTAGGTTGCTTTTATAGCTCTATTTTTGTGCAATATTATAATTCTATTAAGAGCTTATGTTGTTGAAAAGCCTCAAGAGCAATTTAATAGTGATGTCTTAACGAAATTGCTTATTTTAAGCTTAGAGAATCTAGGAAATCTTTGCTATTTTGAGATGGCTGAAGTAGCTTTATTATTTTAAAGTGCATTGCCTTGGTATTTCAATCAAGAAATTGTCAAATATTTTTGAAAGTTCTATTGAATGCAATCTTTGAAAACTATTAACTAGCCAAAATAGAGACTTGTACTTTGTCATTTATGTAGCAATTTTTAGTAGTATAATAGGATTGTCTTTTTAAAATTGCTTTTTGAGCTCTAAAAGTTTGAACAATTCATAGGTATTGAATTAGGAATAACTTTATTGCAAAGTGTTTCCTCATGTCAATTTATCTTGCTTAAATATTTGAGATTTTACTTATATATGCTTTCCTTTCTTTCTACTTCTAAGTCTATTAAATCTTGCTCTATTTCTAGTTTTCTTGTGGAACTTTCTCTTTGCGGAAAATTAGGAGTAGATTGGCAGAGTTGTGCTCAAACATTTTTGTAAAATTTTATTTATTAAAAGTAGCATACTATAAGGACCGTATAGACTAAGTGATTGAATAAAATAGGAATCTTTAGTAACTCACAATATTTGACAAAGTTAGCCAAATCCCTTTTATGATAGCCGATATAACCCAACCATTTCAGCATTTGCAACAACAAACACATACTGACGTCTAGTACGTTTCATAACTACTAAATTTATTTAGAGGTATATGGACCTTGGTGTTATGAGATATGAATAAGCACCTAAATCCTATTTGAAGAATACCTTTTTTCTTGTGATCCCCTGGTCACGAGACTATGAGGCCACCCCACATTGGTGATTCAATCACAAATGATCACCAACACCATTCATTCCACTAAAACCTCCATGGTGTTTCTTATGTTCTGGAAGTAGGGGATCCTTTTTAATAACAACTCTAAACAAACTTGTGATCTTGGTTCTCCTAGACATAGAACTAATCAAGTGGAAATGGTAGGGGTGTGGTTTCAAGGGATTTTCCACCTTTTGTACCTACCAACCATTTGGAGTTATTGGATATTCTCATCAATTCCTCACCATTGTTACATTGACCAATAAATAGGAAGCAATGTATTTGCATGATGTGGTTCCCACATGAAAAAAAAGGGAATTCAAAGCACACCCTTTAGACTAGATAATGGGCTATAAGAATTAGTTATGGGGCTAGAAAGACATGTTACCCATGCTTGAAGGCACCCCTTTAACTAAGACCCTCTTTACTTCCTGCTTCTCTTTTCTTCTCTATTGGGAATGGTGTGTGATTGTTGGGGAGTCCATGAGCTTTGCAGGGTTGAATGGTATCAACGTGTTCATGAAAAGACACTAGAAGTGGATGGTATTGATTCCACCTATGGATGTGGCATTTCCATGATCACCTTAATCACAAATTCCACAAGGACCTCATGTGACTGAACCAAGGAAGTCCATTCCATTCTCTCTATCTCTCACCATCACTTCAATCCATTTACCATCTCACTACCCATTTGGTTATCTCAGTTCTTTGATGTATCTTGTGTGATTCAATTTTTAATGATCCATAACCATTCATCATCCTTGGAGTCCATGGACTCCTTGGTATGAGGGCATGCAAGGTCATTAAGGACATGAACCTACTATGGGAAGGACCCACTTGCATATTCCTTGGCTTGGATGATTAATTTTACTATCCCTTAGTCATTTTGCACTCAAAACTACTTTTTTTCACTATGGAACATCCAATTTTTGCTCTTCTTGGTAATTAGTTTCTTTCCAAATCTCCTTTCCTAACATATTCCTAGCCCTCTTCATGCATTTGTCCTTATTCTAGGCTTTTTTGGCTTCCTCTGGATCCTAGTTTTATAGCAAAACTCTTTTTCCTTAGTTTTTAAATTATAAAAATTTGTATTTTTGGCTACGTCAACACATCCCCATTGACATAGCTTGATGCATCAATGCATCCCATTAAACACACCACAAAAATAGTATAAATACACAACGAGACTTAGCCAAATTTTTGCATTTGCATCACAATGCTAAGAGAGTTTTTGTAATTTTTGGAGCCCAGAGCCTTAATGAAACCATAACTTCCTTTCCACTTGTCTAATTCAACTTGTTCTTTGACCTTTCAGCTATTGGAGGTAATTTTTACGTCATGGGGGCTACAAATTTATGGTTTCTAATAGAATTTTTTTGGAATTTTTCTAACTCCCAAATGGTTTAACTAATAAAATAATATTAAAGATCATCAATCTACATAAGTTAAACTTCATCAACAAACACAAGTAGCCATTGGAATAATTAATAATAAAATAATATTAAAATAATCAATTTTCCATGATTACAAATTAGCCTAAGTGTAACTAGTCCAAATTGGGAAAGGTATCAAAGTATTGAATATTACACATAAGATCCTAATTCTTGGCTATGTTTGTGATCACAGATGATGTTAAAGAGACCACAAGAAGGACCATGCCAACAATGGGAGAAGAAGCTAAGAGGGGGAAAGGGCTAATAGCCATAGAAGCCCCAAGAAGGTGAAGTTGAGATACATGCCACGAGATCTCTTTAGGAGGAGCCTAAAGTGAAATCTATTCATTAGATTTCCATCATAGAAATAGGATAGTCTAGGCAAGATGAGGTGCCAAGGCTTAGACCAAATCTGGAGGTTACCTTAACCAAGGCCTACCTAAAGCAAATACATTCTAAGGAGGTCCAAAGTGTCATTCTTTAGAAATTAAACTTTGGCCCCTTCTTGGACCTAGCATTAGAGGAGGTTAAGACAAAATTGCAAGGATCTCCTATGTGGTACATCCTTACTTTGAGTGGGGAGTGGTACATGGGAGAGACTTATCTCTTTTGGAGCAATCAATAGGAAAACACAATTATGAAAATCAAGGACATCAGTGTGTTCTATTTAGTTGAGGCCATTGTAGAGGCCCTCATGTTGCCTAACACTAGGACAACCTTGGTAGAGATTCCTACATAAGTGGACCCCAAAGTCAAAAAGAAATGAATCCAATGATGCTATGTGATGAGTCACAATATAGGACCCCCAATATTGGATCCCCAATATCAGACCCTCAATATCGAATATGCGATATCGGAGGTACCGAAGCAATATCAAACATGTGACGTCAGAGCCTGTCTCGTTGCCTATAAATAAGAAATTGAGGAACTTGGTTTGGAGTTAGTTTTTAGTCCCTTAGCCAAACTCTTGTAGTTTTTCCCTTCCAGAGTTAGAATTATTTTTGAGTGCCCGTAGTAGGAGTCATAAAGTGAATGGATCGTTATTCGAGCATTGTGTACCTAAGCACACCTTGTGACCAAAAATAAAGATGAACTTTATGATAAACCTTACAACATTTAGAATAGCTTAATTATTGCATTTCATGTTATTTGCTCTTATTTGATGCTTTCAATAGTTAATCAATGTTATTTCCATTGAATTGTTAATCATCAACGAATTAGCACACTCAGCACAACCACTTCAAGCATACGTGAAATACTTGGTAACCTAGTAATGATTAGCGTTTGGTAATCCCAGTAGTGTTACACTGGTTTAGGATGTGTCTAGCAAGTGGTAATGGATGCTAGTGTTAGGACTAGTTAGAGAATAGTTGATTAGTTAAATCAAATTAGTTACTAAATTATTTCATTTTCCCATTT
Organism: Gnetum montanum; assembly: GCA_015680685.1. NCBI lineage: Eukaryota > Viridiplantae > Streptophyta > Gnetopsida > Gnetales > Gnetaceae > Gnetum > Gnetum montanum. Next base: position 355,050 of record MNCI01005642.1, on the reverse strand, counting down.
TAAGCACCAAGAACATAAAGCATAAAAATCATATACCTCAAGTTTACTTAACCATACAATTGTGCCTTATAAGTAAGCTTGGGAAGACAATGATCGCATAACCCATCCTTGTTCTATGTAAGCACATAACCACTTAATCCTTGGAGTTTGACCGGATCATGCATGAACACTCGTATTCATATGGTTGGGTGTAGGGGTACCTAGCTACTCATCATTGGCACTGTTACCAGGGATTTTGTTGTTTGTGCACTAATTAGAACTTACGAAATCCTTCCATCATTGAAACGAACCATTAGGATTAGTTATCCTACAATCATCAAAAAAGAGTATTGCACACTAAATAATCAATCATGTTTCCTTCTTCTTATGAGAATGCTTCATCACCTAGGTTTGACACCAGGAACAATTGGAGGTGGAGTGCACAAGATAATCTGCCAGTACCCCAACAGTTTCACTTGGTATACACTCATCCCAATGAGAATGTACGAGACTTTACCTTTATCCTCCACTAGGATGAACAGTTGCGATGGAATGATTTAGAAGGTACCATAGTGTTACCTCCCAATCGCTCAATCCCAAGCATGCTTCTTCATTCTCTCACATGAATTGGTATGCATCACTTACAGTCAGAGTACATTGTGCACAAGTAAGATTTGAGAGATTATTGACCCACGGAGGCACAATGCCAAAGGGATTTGCAATAGGAGCAACATTACGAATCCATGAAGGGGAAGTGGTTTCAGGATGTCCCATATGTTCTAAGTGAAAACAAGGGTGGTGAACCTACCTCAGGAGGTTTTCAACAAAATGATGTTCCTCTCATTGACTTTGGTCAAGGAGTTTGGTATTAGAATCTTCATTCAACTATTTATAACCAAAGGTCTAGTACCAATGGACACAAATGATCCAAAAAAGGAACACAAATGCATGACAATGATGGACATTCTGATCGTAACCATGACTGAGGCCACGACCACCAAAGAGAAGGTGATAGGCACCGTCATGGTGCCAGTCCTCCTTCCTCTTCACCTTTATCATCTCCTTCCCCCTCTCCTTCGAGATCTGAACGTAGTTGCAAAGGGTAGGACCATGAGGACAAGGGTAAGTGACATAGAGATCATAAACAAAATAGTCAAGAAAGGGAATGAGGGAAATCTAGAGAGACACATCACAAAAGAAGGGAGAGTAGGGAAAAACATAGGCATCATAGACGCCATAGACAGCATGATCATGATGAACCCCTACTCGCCACCCAAAGTATGTTAGATATAACAAAGGCTGTTAGGATTCCAACAAGGCACCAAAAAGATAGTAGGATCAAAATACTAGACATGAATAACATCCCACGATTTGAAGGGGGTATAATGCTGATCCTCAAAACCATTCTACAATGCATGTGCCTTGAAAAATATAGAAAATGAGTGGAAAAAGCTAAAGTTTTTTCCATAGACACTAATCAAGGAAGTGAAAAGCTAGTACTAGTCTTTAGAACTAGAATCCATTCATTGATGGAGTACCATGTTAGAACTATTCAATGATAAGTATCAAACGTACTCCCGAGTGTCCAACCTTGGTAAGGAAATCCAAGGATAGAAACAAGGAGGACACGAATCCTTGGATGCTACCATGGACTGGTATTATTCATTGTTACATTGTTGTCCTGGCCATGGTTACCTGTAGAAGGAACAACTCTACCATCTCATAGATGGGCTTAGGTATGAAACATGAAGAACCCTTGGAACTTATGCCCAAGGAAGGATATTCGAGCTAAGAGCCCATCAAATACAAAGATTATTGGAGAAAGTTGCCAAGGAGGAAGGTGAGTTAAGGAAAAGAAAAAGTGCAAAGGAACACAACAAAGATCCTTCCCTCCAAAAGAAGGAAATTAGATTTTGTGAAGATGAGGAAGAGTCACCACTTGAAGAGATGGTGAATAGAAAGAATTTTCCCATCCAAAAATTTGCATCAAAAGTATCAGCAAAGGTCAATCAAATGTGGAACTCCCTAGATGATAAATTTTAAATTTTTCTAAAAATAGTATAGGAGTCTAGAGAACCAAGTAGTGATCGGGAGAGGAGGAAAAAGAAAGAAGCTAAGTATACACGTAACAAAGGTAAGGTCTGAAACACCATTAATTTCAGCCTAGCACTTTGAAACAAGAACAATTCAGAGCCTCTTGAGTTTTGGGAGGTAAAAAAATTTTGACCAAGGCATGGAACTCACACTTGGCTTGTTAAGCTAGCTTGCCCACGCTTAGCTTGTCAAGCTAGCTTACTCACACTTAGCTTGTCAAGCTAGCTTGCCCTCAACGTAAGCAACTCCAAGATCCTTAAAACCAAGTCAAAATGGTCTAACTTCGAAGGTGCAAGGCCCCCTTAGGGCCCACTGATGACTACTCCAAATTTCAGCATCCAAAATCCAAGATTTCCAGTCAAAATTGCACAAATCTTGCTGCTCATGCTAAGGTCACGCCCAGGTCATGCTGGCAGTGTGAGTCTAGCATGAGTCCAGCATGAGTAACACAAAAAAGCCTAAAAAAATGTTAAAATGGCCTGATTTCGAGGGTACAAGGCCTCCTCAAGGTCCACTAATGATTGCTCCATGTCCCAGCCCTTAGAATTCTAATTTTAGGTCCAAAAATACATTGTTTTTAGCACTCACACTGAGGTCATGCTAGAGTCACGCCCAACTCACGCTAATAGCGTGAGTCCAGCATGAGTTGCCAAAATGACCTGGTCCTCCCCAAGGGTAGGCAGCAGTTACACTTGAAAGACAGGGCTCAAAAATCAAGATTTGGCATGAAATGTACCATCCCAGCTTGCTCATGTTGAGGTCACGCTAATAGCATGAGCCCAACGTGAGCTGCCAAAAGTTGCCTAAATCCAAGCACAAATAGGCTCAGATTTAGCATGCAGGTCATCCTCAACATCAGGTAGTAGTTACAATTCAAAAATAACTCTTAAGGGTGGAATTTTGACACAAAACACATCATTTTTGATCATGCACGCTAAGGTGATGTTGGGGTCACACTGAGGTCACGCTGGCAGCATGAGTCTAGCGTGAGCACTAGTCATGACCAAGAAAAAGCACTTTAGACATGTGTTAAGGGCATGCTAAGACAAGATCAACATACACTGGTAACCTTGGTGAAGCAAAAACACTTTCAGCAGTAGTCATTGTAAATTTTGCACATTATCAGTCATTGTAAATTTTTCACATTTTTGAGCTGGTCAAGCTCTTACACTACAGATTATACATGCTTCTATGGGCATAAGCCAGCTTGCACAAGCTAAAAAAATTATAAGATATAGTGTATCCAGTCTAGAACGTAGTTTGCCTACATATGTCCAGTTCATGCACAACTATGCATCGAACACCTCTCATGTGATCCGTTTTTCTCTCATCTCACAACCATTGACCTCATTCATGAATCCTACTCCTGAGCCTAGAAAAATGTATAAATACCTTGTTCATTGACATAAATAGGGTTGGCAAAAATTTGGAGAAAGAAAACCAGCAACCTTGAGCACAGACGCACGTGATCCCCAATGCCTGCAAACACCTCACATCGGAGCTTAACGTCGGACTTGCAATCTAGACATGCAACTACGTTTTGACCAGTGCACATCTTGTTAAATAATACAATACAGTTTCATTATTGCCTTCCATTTATATCGTTTACTCTGTTTACACTTTGTTTACAATATAGCTCTGTTTACGCTTCATTTACAATTTAGTCTCTATTTACGCTCTGCGCTCTATTTACATTTCGTGTCGCTGTTTGCATTCTGTTTACACCGTTTACAATAACCCCAATGCTAGCCATAGCTTATGCTTGGGGAATTCCTTGGTTGATTTGCATGCAAACCATCCAAGGCACTCTACCTTCGTTTTTCCAACTTGCCCTCACGTGAAGGCAAGGTCAGCTGTATCTCTCCGGAGACCTTTCAGCGTTCGTTTTCCTCTAGCCTTACATCGATGATTTCAGATGGTACAAGGACAAGGTTATCGTCATTGAAGAGGTTTTGGATTCAGACACAGATAATGATGAAAATGTGAGATTTGCCAATATGACCATCTTAAGGGATGTTGCCCAGTGGTGTCACATCTATAAGAGTCTAGGGTGTATGCACTAAACCCATAATTAAATAGATGACAAACACCCAGAAGGTTACCTTATCCCCAAGGTAACCTACGGCAATTCCACCAATCCTTGACATATTATATAAGTGGAGCTCCACCACAATCGAATGAACAATATCAACAATGGCAACACCCATAATCATGGGGAATGCCATCACCACGTCAACAATATCCTTACCTTTAACTTGACCCGTATAGGTATTACATTCAGTAACTGATCTCTCCATGTAACTCTACTAGTCACATTGCTCTTCAACCTCACTACTAGACCCACGAGTACTATAGAACTCCTTCTCCTAGGAATGATGTTTCACATACGTACTATCCTTCTCATCTAATTGCACCTCTTACACCCTTATCTCCATTACCATATGCTCCAACTATGCAGGGCAAGCTTCCTGCCCAGCTGCAGCAACGTAAAGCTACAAGGGTTGTCAATCCTCAACTTACTATTGGTTTAGACAATTGATCAAAGAAAAGACCTTTCTTTAGAACCAACAGTCTAACCAAGGCCTTACAAACATAAGCGGCTAATCCTCCAAATGCCTCACCATCATTCAAATCTTCGAAGCTTCCTTCGAACCAGAAATCACACTCCATGCACATTGTCATGTTAACTCATTCCATCACTAATTGGATTAAAGCTGGCCATCTTCCTAGAAAATTCTCTAATCCTGGAAGTCCTCTTATATATTTGCAATTGCTTGGAATGAGCCTTACAAAGTTCTTTTGGATTTAGGTTCTAGTGTTAACTTAATCTCTCAAGAAATGTACAAAGCCTGGAACTTGCCTTTGCTAAAAAAGAGTAACATTCATTTAGGACTAGTGAAGGACATTGTCACCATTGTTTGTGTGTGGTCGTATCTAGTTGATTTCCTAGTGATCCAAATTAACAACTGTAAGGGGGACTTTCCAATCATAATGGGAAGAGCATGGCTGAGTACGATTGATGCGCACCTAGGAATACATGATCTTTCCCTAAAAATATCAAAAGAAAATATGTTTGAAAAGATCAAGAAGAAGAAAGTTCCATGCATCACATATAGTGACATAGGGTGTAACTGCATGCAAAAGTCCTAGTTTGTACAACGCTTAACATTGCCTGCATGCAACTAGTGTGCACAAATAACTAACATACAAAGATGCCTATATGCAGTAGCCACAAGACATGAAGGCACCTAGTGGCTGACAGCTAACTAAGAGAGCAATTCAACTTTATGCATGGAACCAACTGAGAGCTTGATGTGTGCCTATATCAATAGCATAGATACATTAGAGTAAGTCCATTGCCAACTTCCAAGTCCCGACATTAAAAATATCAACTGGAAGAAGTTGAAAATCCTTGACAATTTTAAGCAAGAGCCCCTTGAGTTAAAAATGTTGCCCACTGGTATGGAGTATACATTTCTCAAAAATAGAAAACCGGTAATCATTAATGCTAAGCTGGCTCCTCAACAAACAAAAATACTACTGAAGATGGTAAACAAATGGTTGAAAGCCTTTGCTTGGTCATATCCCAAATTAACTAGAATAGACCCTAGGATATGCAAACATAGAATATACACTGACCCCTCTATGAAGCCTCGACAACAACCACAGAGATGACTAAACCCAAATCTTAAGCAAGTAGTTAAAGAAGAAATTGAACAACTTTTGAAGGCTAGGTTCATCTATCCCATTGCTGACAGTGAATGGGTTAGCCCATTAGTCATTGTGCCTAAAAAGGGAGGTAAATGGATGGTGTGTATAGACTTTAGGCTATTGAACATGGCAACATTTAAAGACCATTTCCCATTGTCATTTGTTGACTAAGTCTTAGATACCATTGCAGGGCATTGCTATTATAGTTTTCTGGATGGTTACAGTGGGTACAACCAAATTCAAATAGCACCAGAAGACCAAGACAAGACTACATTCACAAATCCTTGGGGGACATTTGCATATAGGCAGATGTTGTTTGGCTTGTGCAATGCCCCAGCAACAGTTCAACATCTGGTTCTTAGTATATTTTAGTAGCAAATAGGGAATGGTGTGGAGGTTTTTATAGATGATTTCTCCACCTATGGAATGGACTTTGAACAAGCATTGGACCAATTAGAGCAAGTACTAAAACTATGTTGAAACCAACCTAAGGCTCAATTAGCAAAAAATCCACTTAATGGTCTAAGAGGGCATTGTATTAGAGCATAAAATTTTACAAGCAAGGATGGACGTAGATCCTAAGAAAATTAAAGTCATCCAAGAAAATCACTCATCAACCTAAAATCATAAAAGGCATATGATCATTCCTTGGACATATGGGCTATTATAGACATTTTATTGCGAAGTTTTCGAAGAGCGCAAAAATTATTGGTAGAATTAACAAAAAAGGATGTACCCTTTGAATGGACCAAGGAATGTGAGTTAGCTTTCCAAACCTTAAAGCAGAAGCTAGTAGGAACACCCATTCTACAAGCTCCTAACTAGTCCAAACTATTCCATATAATGACTGACGCATCCAATTTTGCTTTAAGAGCTGTACTTACATAGTTAGATGACCAAAAACATCCCTATTACATTCACTGTGCAAGTTCAAGTATTACTAGTGCACAACTCAACTACACCACAATAGAAAAAGAATTAATGACTATAGTGTTTTCACTAGAAAAATTCAGGTACTATGTATTAGGCTATAAAATGTTTATACACACATATCATAGTGTGATTCGGTTCCTTATGAATAAACCAAAGGTGAGCCCTCGCATCATACGATGGCTCGTGATCTTGCAAGAGTTCGATCTTATGACNCGCATCATACGATGGCTCGTGATCTTGCAAGAGTTTGATCTTATGAAAATCGATCATAAAGGCACCGAGAATGTTGTTGCCGATCATTTATCTCGATTACAATGGAACAACAAAGAGGATGAATACCCAATTTCTAATCACTTCCTTGATGAACTCCTCTTTGCAAGTGTAATAAACAATTAATCACACACAGATACAGATTGGTATAGTAGCATTCTTACCTATCTTCTCACACAAGAAACACCACAAGGCCTAGACATTAGAAAAAATAATAGTTTCTCCATTCAGTCAAACATTTCATGGAAATTAATAGACACCTTTACAAGGTATGTTTCGATGGCTTGGTTTGATGGTGTGTTCCCGATGTAGATCAATTGCGAATTCTCCAAGATGCTCATGTGGGCCCTTGTGGGGGTCATTACGCTAGGAGATGAGCAGCCATTAAAATCTTACTTGTAGGATATTATTGGCCTACATTATTTCAAGATGCCCATCATTTTGTCCAATCTTATGAGTGCTACCAATGCAATGAGGGAATGACTGCTAGAATGGAGGGTCCACAATAATGGATTCAACCCTTAAAACCCTTTGACATATGGGGTATTGATTTTATGGGGCCTATTACACTGATTTCTAATGGAAAATCATACATTGTTGTTGCTGTTGACTATTTTACAAAGTGGATAGAAGCAACCACTATTACTAACTGTACATCATCTACTGTTGCAAGATTTTTTCAACAACAAATCGTAAATAGGTTTGGTGTGCCTTGTGCACTTATTTTTGATAATGGTACACATTTTATAGGTGTGACTTTTCAAAAGTTGATGAAATGCTTAGAAGTTGAGCATAAACTGACTACACGATATCATCCTCAAGTGAATGGTCAAGCCGAAGTCATCAATAGGGAAATCAAAAAAATCTTGACACGAACCATTAGCAAATATAGGTGAGACTGGAGCACCAAACTGAAGGATGCTCTTTGAGCATACCACTCCACATGGAAACTCCCTATAGGCTACTCTCCCTATGAGTTAGTGTATGGTAAACTTCCAACACTTCCTATCAAAGAAAAGCTCTGTACACTATCTACAACATGTGACCTTCACCTTGAGATCAGTCTAGCATAGAAAGAATGAGTAATGAATCTTAACTTGCTAGATGAAAACTGATTAGCTGCCCTATCATCCAACAAACTACACAAGGCCTTCAACAAACAATGTCATGACCTAAAAATTAGAAAATTCAAATACCAACTAGGAGATAGGGTTCTTTATTGGAATCCCGCACATGTACCACAACAAACTAAATTTCAAATGTTGTGGGAAGGACCTTATATCATTTATGAAACTTTTCCTTCAAGGGTCATGATGATCTATAAACTTGAAAGCCCAAGTAAGAAATTATTGGTCAACATCCAACAAACTAAACCTTTCCATGAGCCTAAAATAGCCAATACTAGAACTACCTCTATTAATGGACAACCCTGGTCATTATTTTGGATCTCCTCCTTCTCACTCAGTCATGGGGGAGATGGCTACCAATGCTAGTCATTCTAAGCCCTCAGTTTCTTTTTCTTTGTTTTTCACATTTTTGTTTTATGCATTTTTCATATTTATTTGTTTTTATTTTACACCATCATTAACACTTTTACTATTTCTTTCTCTATTACATTTTGTTTGATTTACTCTTACTCATCAGATAATAAGTGCTCATGATGGTGGATTGTAGTATAATAGTGTTGATTGCTAATGTTTTGTTGTTACCTTTGAATTTTAATGTGATGATAAGATATGGTTTCTTTTGATAAAATAGGTAATGAGTCCATGTCATCCGTTCATCCACTCAACTCTATGGTCTCTCTTGCTTTTGGAACTGTACTATCCCTTTTTCTAAGAAGACTTATTAATGAATTTGTGGCTTGGTATTCTTCAAACTAGGGAAAGATTCAAATGGATTGAAAATGGTGTGACTTCAAGGGCGATTCAATTCATTTGTGCTAGCCATTCTCTTGAGTGCTTGGATGTTTTTCATGGGTCTCTACCATTCCGCTATTGACCAATATCAGGAAGTTGACTAAATCAAATAAGTCTTTGCATCGTGTGGTTTTCACTCAAAATAAAAAAGAAAATAACAAAAACCTGGTGGGAATTCAAAGCACACATCTTAGACATAATAAAGGAACATGGGCTACAAGAATTGGTTATGGCACTGGAAAGACATGTTACCCATGCTTGAAGGTTCCCTCTAACTAAGGCCCTTTCTCACTTCCTGCTTCTTTTTTCTTCTCTTGTTGGAATGGTAGTTGCTCTGTAAAAGCATTCTTGTTGCTTTAGGAGGATGGGTTAGCCAAGTGTGTTGATGCGAGGTCACTGGATGTGGTTAGTTTTAATCTAGATTTGGAATGAATTTTATTAAGTCACCTTAACCACGCAATATACAAGGGACTTTACACAATCTTGATTTTTGGATCCCATTCCATTCTCTCTTCTCTTTCCATATTTCTTTCCAATATTCCACTTCATTGTCGATTTTATGATTAGTTTATATTTTGGTTGGCACATTGTTATTCTTTGGTAAATTCTTGTGGGTGAATTCTTAATAATTATCTCCATATGTCATTCCAAGAGTCTACAGACTCTTCGGTTTGTTGGTTTGTCAGGGCATAAAGGGCATGAGCCTATTTTGGGAAGGACCCACTAGCATTCTTTTTTGGTGCAATTATTACGTTCTTTCCCTTAAAAATTTCTTGCAATCAACTATTTCTCATTTCACCCCATCTATCACATCTATTTTTCTCTACCCTTCTATGCATTTTTATTGGCTTTACCATTGTTATTCCTCTTATCTTCCTTTTTCTTTCGTTTTCCATCCTATTGCTACTGGAGGTTCGCTCTTAGTCGTGGGGGTCCCTGTCACAAATTTTTCCATTCCATTACTTATCTTACCCCTACACCTTTTATAGTTATCAGTTACAAACATCTAACCTAGTATCTTCCATACCCACAACCTAGCCAATGTGCCTTCATATCAAGGTAAGGTATCAATTACATTATATCTTATCTATCCTTGCTAATTCATGACTGTGTTGTGTGAAAATGGTGATCACATGAACAATGGACTAGGATAGGAGGGAGCACTTAGGATGGGCTAGAGCTGGAGTGTTTACGCAAGGAACATGCTTAATCATGTGGCCATGGATGAACAATGGTCTGCACAATTTTGACATCGGTAGTAACGCACCTCATTTTCTTTTTTTTCTCTCTCTCTCTTTAAGCTGTCAAAAGAGGGTCTGGATGTCATCTATGTATAGTGTTAACCACAGTGGTTATGAACAACAATGCTATAATATGTTTGTCGATTTGTTCACTGGGCATTTTGAGTCTATCATTCCATGTCACTGTCAATTGTCATTCAGTTAATAATTCCATACCTTTCCAATATTTTGTAAGAAACTTGAGGAAAAGTTTTCATTCAGTCATGGCGGTATGATGAGTCACAATATCAAACCCCCAATATTGGACCCTCAATATCGGAGGTACCGAAGCGATATCGGACATGCAATGTCTGAGCCTATCTCGTTGTCTATAAATAAGAGACCAGGGAACTTGGTTTACAGTTATTTTTTAGTCCCTTAGTTGAACTCTTGCAGTTTTTCCCTTTCAGAGTTAGAATTATTTCTGAGTGCCTACAGTAGGAGTCATAAAGTGAATGGATCTTTATTCGAGCATTGTGTACCTAAGCATACCTTGTGATAGGAAATAAAGATGAACTTCATGATAAACTTTGCAACATTCAAAACATCTTAATTATTGCATTTCATGTTATTTACTGTTATTCGATGCTTTCAATAGTTAATCAATGTTATTTCCATTGAATTGTTAATCATCAATGAATTAGCACACTCAGCATGACCACTTCGAACATACATGGAACACTTGGTAACCCAATAACAATTAGCATTTGGTAATCCTAGTAGTGTTACACTGGTTCAGGATATGTCCAGCAAGTGGGAATGGATGTTGGTGTTAGGACTAGTTAGAGAATAGTTGATTAGTTAAATTAAATTAGTTACTAAATTATTTCATTTCCCCATTTTAAGCACCAAGAACATAAAGCATAAAAATCATATACCTCAAGTTTACTTAACCATACAATTATGCCTTACAAGTAAGCTTGGAAAGACAACAATCACATAACCCATCCTTGTTTTATGTAAGCACATAAGCACTTAATCCTTGGAGTTCGATCAAATCGTGCTTGAATGCTTGTATTCATATGGTTGGGCATGGAATGAGCAAGGGAGGAAGACATTGCCCTTTCCATGCCCAAAAAAAAAACTTTGCAAAAGAGGAGGAATAGCCTGTTATGCAAATGACATGCTTTGTCATGCTTCTATTGCATCTTGGTAGGAGATGATGAAAGACAAGGTGCCTGTCAAGTTGCTTGAAGAGGAGTAGCCACAAACACCTATTGGAGAGACAACTCTAGAGGCTCTTGTGACAATGGAGTGCATGAGGAAGCTCCGTGAGCAACTCTTGCAGTAGAAATAGGAATAATTGAGTAATGGAGAGCCATTAGTCTATTGGCCAACATTAAGCCACCTCAACAAGGTAACTTGAACAATTAGCTAGCTAGAAGAGGCTGTGCCATTGTTTTCATCATAATGCATGTAAGCACCAAAAATATTGAATTTAAGTAACTAAGAAGTGATTGTGTCCATCCCTGGATAATAGGAATTCCTAGATATCTTTGGGAATGTCACCATTTTTTGATGTTCCTAGAGGAGGGCAAGGGGGTGCTATCCTAGTGATGTAGCACCATGGACAGGAAACACTATTGGAGGTGGTGGCTGATTGAGTAGCAAATGCTCTAAATGCTCCTACAACAATCATGCCAAACATTTCTGCAATTAGGGATGTGTAGGCTTTTACAAGAGTAGGGAACAAGAGGCTAAGCATAGCCCAACACGAGGAAGTGTTGGACTGACTAGTGGGAACTAGGCAATCACTTTTAGAGATCTTTGATCTTTCAGAAGGAATCACAACTACCCAGTCAGAGCTATTAGAGACCATGGAAAAGCTCATCATTGTAAATGCCCAACTTAAGGTAGAAACGACCAAAAATCGATGGTTGGGTGCTGAAGTTATGAAACTTAGAGCCTACTTTGCCGATCCCACCATTCACACCCAATCCATTACATGAGATGAAGATTTCTTGCAGCTTTAGAAAAAATTAAAAGAGGCTAAAAATGTGAAGGAGATGGTGATCTTTGACACATCTTTATTAAAGGTTCTTACCTTTAACACTGATAAGGACTTATCGCAAGTTCCCAAGGAGAACCTAACTTTGACTAGAGATATTCACCACCTACGTAATGTTGAGAAGAAAAAAGATCAAATGGTCAAATTTGTAAGATAGCAGTAGAAGCAGTTCACCAAGGTGAACATGGATTTGAGGAGGTTGGCAGTAGAGAACCGTAGTCTCTCAATAGAGGAAGTTTGTGTGCTTTTCTAGAAAACAACCATTGAGTTAGCCACCTAGAATAATGAGGCCTTGAAATTTGACCAAGTAAAAAATTGTTACAAGGACTAGGTTGGGTTCCTCAAAAAGGTAAATGAGAAAGAGATTCAATTGGCCAACGCAAAAATGAACGAGGTCCTCCAACAATTCCAATAAAGAGATGATGTATGGAAACCAATCTTTGATGGATTAAATGCCTATAATAAAGAAAAAATCTACCTAAAGGAATTTCATATTGAGAAGACGACAAAATAAATGAAGCTTACCAACCTTCATTATGCAAAATTGGCAATGTTGATAGTTGGAAAGTTAAGGTTAGTGTTAGAGAAGTAGGTGGCTAGCTCATACCTTGTTTATGAGCCTGAGTTCAAGCATCACAAAGACACCAAATAGAAGCTAGAAATGGCTAATACAGAGCTTGAAGTTCTTAGGAGCTAATTTATAGACCATCAATCAATTGTTGAGAACCTAGCCATAAGGATGAATGACTACCATGAACTATAAAACCTTGTCAAGGCATTCAACATTGAACATAAACAATTTGCAACATGTTTTATCAATGTTAAAGAATTATTGTTGCTAATGCCCTATCTGTGGAACGTCCCTATAGTAGACCACATTGGTGAGGCCACATGGACTATATATAACCCATGGAGCAAGGAGGAGAAGATGAAGGTATTGTTGAATGCCTTTTGCCTTCCACCAGAAGTAGCAGTTGTAGTAGGACAACCATAGCCTCAACCTCAATAGCCACCACCACAAGTTCCAAAGGTTGGAGAAGTTCCTTTGACACCCTAGGAGCCTCCATCTCCTTACACTATTTGATCTTCTCTTCGTCTTTAGCCAACAGAGGCTTCTAGTTGTCATTTTTGTATGGGTGTTTACTTTTGTCGTCCCGAACATCCATTTTTGTAATCATTGTAATTCCATATAATCTAGCACTTAGAATTAGTTAGTAGGGTCCATCAATCCATGATTCCATACCTTTCTAATTGTGTAAAAAAATCAATCCTATTTTTTGTTCACTCGAGGATGAGTTTTCATTCAGTCATGGAGGTGTGATGAATCACTCGATGGATTGGGTTTATAGGCACTCATCGACACATCCCCATTGACACATGGTTAGATGCATTGACACATATGCATTAGTGTCTATCTTTGCTTATATAAATGCGTGCACCCATTGCATTTATGTCAACATTAAGTCGATAGAGTAGCCAAGTTGTTGTAGTTTTCTTTCATAAGAGTTAGAAAATTTTCTAAGTGCCTGCAGTAAGACTTCTAGGATTGTACGGATCCTTATCTGAACATTAGTATACCTAAACACTTTGATATGTTGGCAATAAAGAAGAGATTCTTGGAACTTCTTGCAACACTTAAGAATGTTTCAATGTTTCCATTCATGCACTTTATTATTTATGCATTTTACAATCATGTCCTTAGCTAATTAATACACGTAGTAATCACACATAAGTATGACCTCCTTAAACATATTGTTAATACTTGGTAATCCCAGCAGTGTTATCACTTGGTTCACCTAGTAGTCTAACACTTGGTAACCCAGTAACATTCCTAATGAGTTTAGGATGTGCTTATGTTAGGATAATTAGATTAACCCAAATGCTTATGTTAGGATAATTAGATTAAGGAATTATATAGTTAATTAGTTAATTCATAATTAATTACTTTGTTCCACACTTATACTAAATAAAAAAAATATAAAAAGTAAATAAAATCATGTGCCTTGACTTACACTTAACCATACCCTTGTACTTGCACAAGTCAAGCTAAGAAGACAACGAATGTGTCTTGAGGTCACTATTTTTTCTCATTGATGCATTTAGAAACTAAAGTCCATGGAATTCGACTAGATCACTAGTGTAATTTTTGTGATTCATATGGTTAGGTGTAGGGGCAACTCGCTGCTCATTAGTAATTAAGAGAATGATGAGTGGCGAGGTACCCCTACACTCAATCATACGAATACAAGCATAACATGCGTGATCTGATTGAACTCCATAGACTAAGTGCCTACACGCCTCATGGAACACTTAAGGTTAATTATTCGTTGTCTTCCCAGACTTACTTGTAGTTTTCATGGTGTATGGTTAAGTATGAGGTATATGATTTTTATGTCTTTTTTGGGTTTTATCTCCTATGCTAAAAGGTGAAGGGTTGAAGAGACTAATTTCTAACTTTAACTAATTAACTAAGTCTAAATTAATCTAGCGTCAGCATCTATTCCCACTTACCGTACACACCCTGAACCAATGCAACCGTGGTTACCAAATGCTAGTCGTTGCTAGGATCACCACGCGTAACACACGTGCTCGAAGCGGTCGTACTGAGGCACCTAAATAGGAGAGAAGGGTTGAGAAAGATTTAATGACTAATAAAACATTTAAATAAAAGATAATAAATAATGGTAAATAAAATCCTAATTATCCTATTCCATGCACTGCAAGGTTTATCCAAGAAGCTCATCTTTATTGTCGTACACAAACTTGTGTTCAGGTACAATGTTTGCTCGAATAAAGATCCGTTCACTCTGGAGTTCCTACTATGGGCACATGGAAATTAATCTATCTCTGGAGTGGAAAAACTACCAGAGTTTTGCTACGGTCTAGGCCTAGATGAGGAAACAAGGGAGAGCCACCTCTTATTGATAGATATGACGGTGCACCACGATATCGCAGGGGAAGACACGATATCGCTTACGCGATATCATGAGGGATGTAATATCGCAATGGCCATGATATCGTGAGGGATGCGATATCACGATGGCCATGATATCGCATACGTGATATCGCAGCCCATGCTATATCGCATCCCATCATACCCCCATGACTAAATGAAAACTCGTCCTTGAGTTCCTTACAATAATATCGGGAAGGTATGGGATTATTGACTCAAAATGAAACTAATGGGATGACATATGAATGGATCATCATTACAAGACACAACAAAAATGGTGTTCATGACAACAAGAGTGAACACCTTATTACATTGACATCACACCTCATTTGGCAAGTGAGAAAGAGAGAGAGAAAGAAGTGTTGCTGCTGCCAACGCCAGATTGTGCCTTTCGTTGTCCATCCGTAAGCGCATCATCAATCTTGCTCCTTACATAGCTTCTTTAGCACTGCTCCATTTCAAGTGGTCCCTCCAGATCTAATCCATTTTTGCATGATTGCCATTTGCACACACAACACAATCTTATATTAGCAAGCGTGATTGAATCATCATGTAATTGATACCTTGCTTCGGTGAAAGTCCATTGGCTGAGTTGTGGTATGGCTGATATGGGTCTGGAGATATATAAATGATAACTACCGAAGGTGTGGGGGTTAGGAGAAAATCAAAAAAATTAAGCCCCGTACCTCCATGACTAATCATGAACCTCCGGTAGCAAGAGAATGGAAAAAGAAAAGGAATTAGAAGGATGGATAAAAAGAGACAACTAGGTCATCGATGAAATGGATATCAAGATGGAAATAAAAAAAATAAAATGGATTTCAAAAATGTTAAGGGAAAGAATTTAATGGATGCACCAAATAGGAATGTCAGTGGGTCCTCCCCAAAGCAGGCTCATGCCCTTAATGCCCTGACAAACCCACATTCAAAGAGTCCATAGGCTCTAGGAATGTCCTTTGGAAAAAGAGTTAAAGTCTTAACCGTAAGAATTTATCAGAAAGAAAACAATGTGTCAACCAAAATATACATTAATTATACAACTGGCAATGAGGTGAATAATGGAGAGAAGGATGGCGAGAAGAGAATGGAATGGAATCCCAAAAATAAGGTGGTGTACAACCCCTTGTGTAGTTCATGATTAATGTGACTTAGCAGATCCCATTCCAAGTCCGGCCTCAAACCAACCACTTTCAGTGACTTTGCATCAATGCATTCGGCTAATCCATAAACTTGAGTAACAAGAATGCCTTCGCCCAAGATCCACCACCATTTTGACGAAACAAAGGAGAAGAGAATGGGAAGCGAGGAGGGCCTTAGTTAGAGGGAACATTTTTAGTTCCATAACCAGTGCTTGTAGCCCAAGGGATTATTTTGTCTAAGGGGTGTGCTTTGAATTCTCACCTTTTTTTTCTTCTCTTTGTTTTTTTTTGTTTTATGTTTTTGTGCATGAGAACCACACCATGCAAAGACTTCTTATTTTTATTGACTCAGCTTCCAATAATTGGGTAACATCGGAACGACAAGAAAACT
>MNCI01005642.1:315201-337581 GCA_015680685.1 Gnetum montanum | reverse complement strand
AAAGCAAAAATGTGTAAAACAAAAACTTGTAAAACAAAAATGTGTAAAACAAAAACTTGGAAAAAAATGTGTAAAACAAAAATGTGGAAAATAAAAATGTGTAAAACAAAACTTGTAAAAAAATGTGTAAAATAAAAACTAAAGAGAACTAAGGGCCCCAAATGATTAGCATGGGTGGCCATCTCTCCCATGACTGAATTGTAAGGGAGAGATCCGAAATAATGAGCGTTTGTTTGAATTTCGTAGAAGTGCCCAACTTCTCCCAATTGATGTTCTTAGATTAAGGAATAGAAGTTAGCGACGCTCATATTCCAATGTGTCTATGCCTTTGTTGTTGGCATGAGTTGTTCCCTCAGCTTGTTCCATGCATGTTGGTTTGCTCTTTCTAGTAGCTGTCAACCATGGGGTGTCTACTACTTGTTGTGTGGTTGCTACATATAGGCATTTTTGTCTCACAGTATCAAGGGCACACCTATTGCATGGAGGAGATGTTGTGCATTCCTCCATGTCATCACCCGATGAATCACTGTATGTGATGCATGGAACTTTTTTCTTCTCGATCTTTCCATAAATATTTACCTTAGATATCTCCAAGGAAAGATCGTGGATCCCTAGGTACGCATCTATTGTACTTAGCCATGGTCTTCCCATTATAATTGGGAAGTCTTCTTTGTTGTTGTTGACCTCTATCACCAAGAAGTCTTCTGGGTAGGACTAATCACACATGGTGGTAACAATGTCCTCCACCAATCCCAAGGGAATGGTGATGGACTAGTCGGCCAGCTCAAGTTGGATGTTGCTCTTCTTAAGTTGGGATAGGTTCCAGGCTTGATACATCTCTCGTGAAATTAGGTTGACTTCGGAACTTGAGTCAAGAAGAGCCTTATGAGGTGCGTTCCTAACGACTTGGAGGTAGATTAAGGGACTTCCAGGGATAGATAGTTTCCTGGGAAGGTGACCTACCTTGATTTAGTCGGTTACGGTATGCATTAACATAACTGTATGCGTGAAGCTCTGTTGTTGAACTGAAGGGAGCTCCAAAGCCTTGTATGTTGGAGGAGCAATCATAGACTCAACTGCTTGTTGTTGTGAGAGCTTGTCTGGGGTTTTGGTTCTAAAGAAGAGTCTTCTCTTTTTACGGTTGTCAAAACTAGCAACGAGTTGAATGTTTACAGCTCTCATAGCATTACATTGATGCGATTGAGTGGGGAGTTCCCCTTGAATTTTTGGAGCAGGAGGTGTTATGGGAACTACCGGTGGAAGAGGTGCAGATAGATTTGGAGGATGGTACATGTGCGGAGTGTCTCTCGGAGAAGGAGTCCTCCTAAAGTACTCCCAAACTTGTTAGTAACGTTGGGGAGTTGTGTGACCCATAGAGTCACTTGGAGAAACCGGCTGCTACACATAATAGCCATAAGGATCAGGTTGCCAGTAAGGGTACTCGGTGGTGGCATCCCCCATGACTATGGGTATTGCCATTGCTGATGTTGCCCGATGGGTCGTGGTGGAGTTCCACTTGGATAGTACGTTAATGGTTGGTGGAACTGCCTTGGGTTACCTTGGGGATAAGGTAACCTTCAGGGTGTTTGTCATTTGTTGAGTCTTGGGTTAAGTGCATACACCCCAGACTCTTGTAGATGTGAGATGATTGGACAACATCCCTTAGGATGATCATATTGGTAGATCTCACATCCATCGTCATCGTCTGTGTCTGAGTCCACAACCTTATCGGAGATAGTAAATTTCCCCTTACCCTTGTTATGTGCAAGGCCTGAATCTTGCCTCTTTTTCTTATCTTTGTCACTACTTTGTTCCACCTTAGACTCTTCTACGATTTCCAAAACAGTTTCAAGTCTAGAGTCTAAGGAATCCCACAATTGGTCCACCTTAGCCAATACTTCTATTGTTAGCTTTTGAATCAGCAAGGTTTTTCTGTTCACCAACTCTTCGAGTGGTGACTCATCCTCTTCATCGCAAAATTTCACTCACTTCTTTCGAAGAGAGGGATCACGGTTGTATTCTTCCGCACTCATGCCTTAGCCCATCTACGATGTGGTGAAGTTGGTCCCACTGTGCTTAACCATGGCCCGGGCAACGATGTAGCAATGCGTAGTAGCAACCCATGGCAGCATCCAAGGGTTCATGAGTACCTTACTTCCATCCTTGGATCTACTTACACAAGTTAGACACTCTGGAGTATGTCTGATACTTATCGTTGAAGAGTTATAACATCGTACTCCACCTCTTGATGGTTTCCAGCTCTAAGGACTGGTACCAACTCTTTGCTTCCTTGGTGAGTGTCCTGGGAAACAACTTGAGTTTCTGCCACTCATTCTCTATGTTTTGCAAGACGCATGCATCATGGAATACCTGTAAATGATGTTGCGGATTAGTGTTGTATCCCCCTTAGAAGCGTGGGATGTTGTTCATGTCTAAACGCTTGATCCAACTATTTCTTAAATGCCTTGTTGGTATTCTCACTGCCTCTGTTATATCAAGCATACTTAGGGTTGCAAGTAGGGGCTCGTCATGATCATCTCTTTCATGACGCCTGTGATGTCTTCGTTGTTCCCTACTTTTCCTTCGTTCACACCCTTGTCCTCTCTCTTGAATCTCTCGTTGAGGTCTCTCATTTCANTTGTCCTCTCTCTTGAATCTCTCGTTGAGGTCTCTCATTTCACCTATCTCTATCCTCACCATTATGCTCTTGATGGCTATGCCTAGATGTGGAAGGAGAGGGTGAGTGATGTGATGAAGGAGAAGAAGAAGGAGAACTGTCACCATAACGATGTTTCTTACCTTCTCTTCGATGGGTTTGGCCCTGATCGTGATGACGATCTGAGTGCTCATCCTTGTTATATGTTGTTGTTCCCTCAGTGAACAGTTGGTGTTCACGGGGATTAGAACTAGGGTTATGTATCATGGAGCATAGGTTTTGATACCCCACCTCCTCATTATCGTTAGGAGGGGGAACATATTTTGATAGAGAACCAGTTATAAGTGGTTCACCATCTCTGATTTCACGTAGGACGTGCGGGACCTCTTTTCCCTTCAACAGTGTATGTTGGCTCTCTTACCTTGAGTTCCTCATACGTTGTAAAGCTGTGGGATGGTAATCCCTCATGTCAAAATTTTCTGCAATGTATTTAGCATAGAGTTGAGTCATGCCGATCTATGTCAAAACACGGAGGAGCATGTTGGGGACTGCACGATCTGAAGGTAACACTATGTTACCTTGCAAATCTCTTCAGCGCATCTATTCATCCTGATGGAGGATAAAAGTAAGGTTGGGTATATACTCATCGAGATGAGTATATGCCAACCTATATTGTTGAGGAACTGGTGGATTTAGGTTATGTGTTTGATGCTGTCGACTATCCTTTGTATTATCCCTAGGTGGTGAATTGCTTTTGTTAGAAGAAGAAAAAGACATTATGTCTTATTCAGTGTGCTATTTTACCATTATATAAATTTTTCTTTAATTAATTAACCCTAAGGTTCGTTTAAGCTCCCAATGATGTGAATGATATCTTATGTTCTACTTAGTGCACAAACACTTAGTCCCTAACAATGGTGCCAATGATGAGTGGCGAGGTACCCCTACACTCAACCATACGAATACGAGCGTAACACGCGCGATCCGGTCGAACTCCGCAAACTAAGTGCCTACACGCCTCATGGGACACTTAAGGTTAATTATTTGTTGTCTTCCCAGACTTACTTGTAGTTGTCACGG
Organism: Gnetum montanum; assembly: GCA_015680685.1. Classification (NCBI taxonomy): domain Eukaryota; kingdom Viridiplantae; phylum Streptophyta; class Gnetopsida; order Gnetales; family Gnetaceae; genus Gnetum; species Gnetum montanum. Next base: position 333,845 of record MNCI01005642.1, on the reverse strand, counting down.
TGTATGGTTAAGTAAGTTTGAGGTATATGATTTTTATGTCTTTTTCGGTTTTATCTCCTATGCTAAAAGGTGAAGGGTTGAAGAGACTAATTTCTAACTTTAACTAATTAACTAAGTCTGAATTAACCTAGTGTCAGCATCTATTCCCACTTACCATACACACCCTGAACCAATGCAACCATGGTTACCAAATGCTAGTTGTTGCTGGGATCACCACGCGTAACGCACGTGCTCGAAGCAGTCGTACTGAGGCACCTAACTAGGAGAGAAGGGTTGAGAAAGATTTAATGACTAATAAAACATTTAAATAATAGATAATAAATAATGGTAAATAAAATCCTAATTAGCCTATTCCATGCACTGCAAGGTTTATCTAAGAAGCTCGTCTTTATTGCCATACACAAACTTGTGTTCAGGTACAATGTTTGCTCGAATAAAGATCCGTTCACTTTGGAGTTCCTACTGTGGGCACATGGAAATTAATCTATCTCTGGAGTGGAAAAACTACCAGAGTTTTACTACGATCTAGGCCTAGATAAGGAAACAAGGGAGAGCTGCCTTTTATTTATAGATATGATGACACATCACGATATCGCGTACGCGATATCGCAAGGGAAGACATGATATCGTGAGGGATGCAATATCGCAACGGCCGCAATATCGCGTAATATCGTGGCCCATGCGATATCGCGTCCCATCAGAGAATGAAAAAATTAATGATGATTCATGGTAGATAAGTGGAGAGGTTCACATGAGATAGAAAAAGAGTAAGAGAGGAAAAATGAAAATTAGACATCATTCATTTTCAAACATTCTCAATTTCTCTAAATGTATAATTACAAGGAGAACCATGGCCTTTATTTATAGTTTGAGATGGGGAATTGGCCTTTGTAAGATTAAATCTCCTATATGCAAAATTTCTTTTATAATTTTGTTTTTATGAGGGGGTTGTTGAAACTAGGATTTAATGATTATATGTGACCCTTAGGCATATAGTCAACATAAAACTTTTGTATAACTAAAATAGAACATAACATTGTGTCAAATTAACTTAAAAACATGAAAAAATAAATGATAATATATGGGTATTAGAACAAAACTTAACAAAAAATCTAAGATATATTGAATATTTTGATAATTGAAAGCATATAAAAATATCTTGAAATGTTCAAGATCATAGACATAATAATGAATAAAGGCTTTAATAAAAGAAAAAATACCTATAAAATGATCCTCAAAAGAAATTAAAGACTAGTTTAGCTATATATTTATATTTTGTCCAAGAGGATCTTTTTCCTTCATGAAAAATCAAATCTTAGGAATGATTCTTCCTAATTTATGGATGAGGAAAATTTGAGATAGATGTTTACATGATTAAGATATGTTCACTAGTGTAAATTGTAAATTAGATATCATAGAACATGCTCATGGTCTACTCAAATAGTATATTTAAAGGATGGTATGTGGTGAAAAAACTTTAGTGGGATGATAGATATTTTTTAGATGAAAAACACAAAAAAAAGGATGGTATAACCAAGATATACAATTTATTGTTACCACAAAACTCCTCATCTTATATTATTTTCTAGAACCAAGAAGCTCCTCCTTGGTGTTATGACTATTTTCTTGCTAAAATTTACTATGATCAAGAGGGCCCTCTTTTGTCAACGGGTACCAAAATAAAATATATCTTTCTACCTTAGTAGTATTCACAAATTGCTTGGAGTTATCTTCATTCTTTTATTCTTTATACTATGTAGAAATTTTATTGTGATATGAAATTTCTTTAAAATATTACTATTGTTTTACTTCAAATAATAGTTCGAACAATGAAGTGTTAGCCTAATGGTAAAACTCTTAATTTGGAAACTCTAAGTTATGAGTTTGATTTTAGTGGACACTAGTGAGTTATAAAGTTCCCATTTGACTCATAATAAAGATCTCTTACCTTAAAAATGAAATTTGAAATAATGGTTAAAGGCATACCATAGTGTTCCTTCGATTACTTACACTTTTCATTGCTCACATTTTTGGGATAAATTTGTTGGAAAAAGTTTATGTGATGTAATTTTTCCACACTTAAATGGTAAGTTGAAGTTATTAACTAAGATATTTGTGATGCAACAAAAATGAATAAATTAGCAATATAATGATATTATAATTGATTTTGACCATGTTCTTTTTGCATAAATATACAAAACGATGTCATCAGCATCAAGCATAGTCTACCTCTCAAGTAAGTTATGTCTCTCTTGTGGGAAATATATAAAGTAGGAAACTCTTTTTAAAGGAAAATTTTGAACTAGAAAATATATAAATGAGTACATGAGAAAGGAAATACATTAATCATGCTATCTCCAATACTTTTTGGTATCTTTATTGATGAATTGTAGAAATGGTTATGCAATGGGCAAGATAGTCATGCTATTAAAATTGGATCTTAAGCAATGAATCTTCTTTTCAATGTAGATGATGTTACGTTGATCTCCACTATTATAAAAAGTATGTAAAATATATTTCATATTTTAGAAAATTATTGTAGCTCATATGGTCTTCAAGTGAATGTGGATAAAACCAAATTGATGATTTGGGGTATAACAAAATCTTATTATAACTTCCATTTTGGAGGTACTAAAGTATAAAGAGTATATTCTTTTAAATATTTGGATCTCATTTTTAAGAACAATTGCATCTAGGGGAAGCACATTAAAGAAAGAATAGTAGGAGGTTTTAAGGCTTTGCATGCTTTAAAAGCAAGTGCAAAGATTTAGGACTCTATGCTTGGAAGGTCAAAAAATAAATATTTTAGACTATCATCTATCCTACTATATTGTATGGATGTGTTGTTTGGGGACTCGACTTAGTGCTAAACTTTGGAAAGATATTGAAAGAGTGCAAAATAAAAAATAAAAAAAAAAAAAAATTCTTAGAGAGTTAAAGGTGAAGATGGAGATACCTTAATATTATTCTGTAAATGTGATTTAATGTCTTTAGAAGCAGAAGCCTTGTGCCAATTCATTACATACACATAACTTATATATCTCAAGGAAAGATAAAGTTTCTAAAGCAGTTCTTAAGGATTCACAAGATCATGGTTGGTATTTTCATGGAAAGCAATAGTTGAGAAAATGAAATATCTCTTGGGAGGATGTGTAGCAAAATCCTAAGCATATTAGCTAGCTAATTAAGCAAAAAGGTTTTGAGACAAATATGGTTTCATGTAGAAGGTAAGAAACAATTTTATTTGTATCACATTAGATCTAATAAATTGGATGCATAGGCTATAGGAAAACATGCCTTGTCGATGGATCAAAGGTTGTTTTCCTCCAGAAGAGGGGTTGAAAGAGTAAAGGTCCTTACAGGCTTCATGTTATCACAACCATCACTAGAGAATTAGATGGCCCTGGTTCCATGTATGCTGCATAACAAGGATATGTAGGCTTGTGAAGGATCTTTGGGTTTCATGCTTGGACCACCACCCTTCTCCATGAAGTAGGGCATAGGGCTAATTACATTAAAGTAGGAACATGTCTTAGCTCTCTTAAGAGAATGATGTCTTTATGTGTATGTTGGTGCTCAAGTATGTAGTGTACATTACATTGATTTAGTCACTTATATGATTATAAATGTTTCCTTGCAGCACTCCTAACCATGGACTAATGTGTGGTTTGTGAGTTGTGCACTTAAACTTTACTTGGATGTTCTTGAGGACATTGAGGCATAGTTCACCTTGGGTTCACTATGGAACAATTGGCTACTTTAGAACTATTGGGTGGTGTCAACCAATGCTTCCCTAAAGTAGTGCCATTATAGAAGCTCACTATCTCTTAGTTGCTATTTCAATCAAGTATCAAAATACTATCAACCAGCTTCACTTAAGTTCTCATCATCTTAGAATTAAAAGTAGAAGATAAATTCAACTCAACCTAAGAAGAGCACATTTATAGGTCATGTAGGTCAACAACCCTTGAAGATGAGTTATATGTGTTTCTTTCTTGTGTTATACTACCCATTTGAGACAACGTTATGATGTTGTAGCAAAAAGCTTGTATGATTTGTTTTAGATGCTCCCATTGGTGCTTGGTCAATTTATAGAGTCTATCTTTATTTTTCATGAAAATTTAATACTGGTTCAATAGATCTTATGGGTCTTCCTACGTAATAAAGCTTCGTTTCATTTTCATAATGTTAGAGTAAAAAACTTGTATGATTTGTTTTTGCTGCTCCTATTGATGCTTGGTCGATTTATAGTCTATCTTTATTTTTCATGAAAATTTAATATCTATCTAAATAGATTCTATGAATCTTCCAATATAAAAAGCTTAAATTTCATTTCATTAATCCTTTAGCAATCATTTATTTACCAAAAAACCATAATTTTAATTCCTCCAAAGTAAAATTCAATTTCAATTTCATTATCAAAATTTTTTTAAAGGTACCGATTCTCTGGGCGCGTTGAAGGGTAATAACTACCGAAGGTCTTACCTTACCATGACAAACATGGAAAATTTCAACAATGTATACCTGCATATTACATAATCATTTCCCATTCTGCTCTCGGCCTATTAAATGGTAACAATCAATGAATATGAGACTAACCATGACAAATATGGAGAATTTCAACAGTGTTTACCTGCATATTGCATAATTATTTCCAATTATGGTCATGAGAAAAAAATATATTAAAAACAGTAATTGAAAATCACTGCAAAAACTAAAGCGTTGGAATTGCTTAGATATGATACATCAGCAATAATGACATCTTTATCAGTTGCTGGAGAATTCCAACCGTGTTTACCTGCATATTACATAATTATTTCCAATTATGGTCATGAGAAAAAAATCTAAACTAAAAACAGTAATTGAAAATCACTGCAAAAACTAAAGCCTTGGAATTGCTTAGATATGATACATCAGCAACAATGACATCTTTATCAGTTGCTAACTGGAGGGATATGACAGCTATGCTGATAAAAGCATGAAAATGAAAATGGTACGAATCAAGCTAAAATATAGGTAGGCGGTGATTCAATGAAAGGAATTCTTAACCGTTGTTAAGAGCTTACTTTACGTTTGCGCTGAAATCAACGCGAAAGTGAAAATCGCCGGCATTCTGCGCCGGGAAATGGGAAGCGGTGGATTTAACCAATTATAAAGGAATTTGTGGGATTCTCGTTACAGTTTTAATCCCAAATTAGCTTGAAAATTAACACAGGCGGGATAATAGACTAAAAATTGAAAAAATTATTGAAGGCCCGAATTGTGATAACGTCCAAGAGGAAGAGCAGGGGCAGCAGCAATGGACTAATGGAGAGGGCAGAGGCCATAATGTAATATAACAAAGGACAAATGGTATTGGATTAAGATGAGGGTAAGGGACTAATTGCAGAAGAAAAGTGATAATATAATTGCCACCCAGAGCAACAAGATTTGTTTGAACAAACAATAATTGCTCGCTCATCAATCAATCATCAAAGTCTGAAACAAAGGAGAGAGGGAACTGAGGTTTTTTGGAAGTATGCAGACAGCGCAGAAAAGCCGAGCGCTAATAATTGGCGCTGAAAATCGTAAATGAGCACGGGAAACGACAAGTACGAGCATTGCATGTATTGTGTTGTTTTCTGTGTAGCGATTTTGCAGGAAGAAGAAATTAAAGCATGCTCATGCTGGAATGCCGGCTGCTGCTGGATTTGGGGGTAAATTCTGACGACATAAAAGAAAAATTAGCGCAGAGATATTATTACATTGGAAGCGAATGTCGATTGTCCCTGGACGATATCTGTAAAATAATGTTGTTTCGGCTGTTGTGGGTTTCGGTGGCACCCCATCACTTTTGCCTGCGGGTTCAGGTCTATTCCTCTACAGATTTCGGTTTGTTTTCTTTTTCTTTCTCTGTTACTTCATTTGTACTTAGACTAACTTCTTTGAATTTTGTTTGGGAGTTGTGGAAAAACGCCGTCGTGTGGCCAATTGCAGTGGTATAAATCCCCGCCACCACCCTCGTGTTTGGCAGAAGGATCCATCTCAAAGTGCAAATCACGATCTCATCTTCCTCTCTCTCTCTTCATTTGCTTGAGATTTTTCAGATAAATTCTCTGAATCTGCGTTGAGAGAGAATGATGTCCAACGGTGAGATTCTGCGCATGGGTGTTGGCATTGCAGGGGGCCTGTTCAGGCTTGGCATGTACTCCGCCCCCATGTGAGAAGGCAACAACTACTGCTTGATATTTATTCAAATTGGAACTGATTTTTATTGTTTTCATATTATGTTCATTCTTAAAATTGAACATGATGATGTTTTATTTAAGTCTGATAAGGTTTCAAAATTCCTGTTACGAAATTCATTTTCATGTAACTTGAATCCAATCGTAACCTAAGTGAGGTGTTTTTTCTTTTGTTTTTCTAGTCCGATATTTAAGAGAATATTGAAGAAGAAAACAACAGAACGATTTTCGGCTTTTCCGTACGCGATAGCACTGTTCACTTGTTCAATAGCCGTATTGTATTGCACGCCCTTTGTGAGTGACGGCTGGCGCAACTTCGTCGTCTTGCTCGTCAATGCCATCGGCGTCTGCTTTAATGCCGTCTATGTCTTCGTTTTTCTGCACTACGCCCCGCCCTCCTCTAAGGTACTATACTGTATCAGATCAGATTAGTATTATTGTTATTGTTACTTTTCTTTTTTCTGAAGAAGAATTTTTCAATTAAAAAACAAGAATACACTCTTTGTGACTAGCATACTCGCGTAGCCATGCATCTTATTCTTTATTCTTATGCATGGTTCCGATGCATTGATTCTTCCATTATATTTGTGTTGACTGTTCATTGAATGATTGTTTAGGTTTAACTTTGCACTTTGGCTAAGAATTCTGTGGATGTATTCTGAATTTTGAAAAAGAATAAGTTGCACAAATACCAGAGTCATCAAAAGAAAAGTAGTTATATTCAGTTCAATTCTGATCCGATAGATTCGAGTTTCATTAAATTGATGATGTCGTCTAGAGTTTCATGAACGCACATAAATGTGCAGCTTAATTTCATGGCTAAACACATATACATGCTGAGGCTGACCCAATCCGATGGAGTTAAACTGTTTACACATTCACAGTGCCAGTGTATGTTGAGTTATGCTTCACAAGATTTAAAGTTACAGTGATTTGGAAGCCGTGTATGGCGTCTGGTTAAGGATGATCGGTGGGCGTTCTAACCGAACTTTGATGGTAAATGCTTTGCAAAAATTTTCAGGAATGGTAAAAACAACCGTGATTAGTTCAGATTTCAGATTTTTTACGTCAGAGAGGTCAGTTAAAATAACCAGCAAAATTACAATTATAAATTTCGTAAAAAATTCCAGTTCACAAAGTATTAAAATCAATTCTAAAAAATTAATTAATAAATAACTTAATATCATTACTTTCTATCAGTGCATATACTATAGTAACTATACATACCAATTTTCTCGGATTCTAGCCATCAAATAAGCATAGATGAATGTTAAAAGCTAAAATAATGTACATGAAAACATGATTCCATGGGACAAACAAAATTCCCAAAAGCTCTATTCGTAAGAATTTGGGCAGAATCGCGATCTCAATGAGCAACTAAAGCTTGGAGGGTGACCTGAAGTGAGTTCATATGAGCGAGCATGGATAGAATTACGTTATTATAATATTTACAGAAGCAGGAAGGAAGCGAAGGAAGGCAGATAAAGGTGATTGAATATTTTGTGTTTGTGACTTTGCGCAAATATTTCGCCGATTTCATGACTAATCGTTGAATCTAAATTTCTGCCTGACCGGACTTGAATTCGCATGACTTTTATAAAAAATCTTATTTGCAGAAAGAAATCAATGGTTTTAGGTGTAATCGTTCCTTCTGTTATATTTAAGTGGTCTTGATTTGTCGATTTATCGTGATCCTGAAAACATCCGGACCTGATATATTCTCCGAATTTTTAAACACTGGTTTCAGGACCTGATACATTCTCCGATTTTTTAAACACTGGTTTTAATAATATTTTCAGAGAACGATGCAGAGATTGTTAGCAAGCGTGGTGACGGTATTTATTACGGTGTTGGTGACATCGGTTGTGGCGGTGCAGGAGCGCAAGCACAGAGCACTGCTCGTGGGGGTCACCGTCATAATGGCCACCATCGCTCTCTACGCATCTCCTCTCTCTGTACTGGTACAACGTGCCCAACTTATCTGAAATCGCAATTCATCCATCTATCTATTCAAAAATTGAAATCAAGCAAGCAACGAACGATCTTATTCTTACACAAGTTTGAATAATAATTTCTTCTTCTTCTTCTTTATCTGATTCTGGCTGGATTGGCGATGTTTGGTTTTTACAGAAGTTGGTGTTGAAGACAAAGAGCGTAGAGTTCTTGCCCATTTGGATCTCCGTCTTCAACACGCTGTGCAGTGCTTTCTGGGTTGCTTTCGGCGTCCTTAGCAAGGATCTCATTGCCATCATGGTTCATTGCTTACCCACTCTTTAATTTCCAATTTTAAATTTAAGGGTACCTCATGATGACTTTTATATATATATATATGGTGGAATAATAATAATAATTCGTTCATTCATTCATGCAGCTGCCAAATCTTCTGGGAGTATGCCTGGGCTTCGCACAGATCCTGCTCTACCTCTGCTTCCGCAATAACAGCAGCAACACCAACGTCGTCAATCACATGGCAAAGCTCAAGGAGATTGAAATAGACATGGAGAAGCAAAAGAATACAAATGAGAAATCTTCACCTGACGACGACGACGCAGCAGGTGAACATGATGGCCTTAACGACGACAAAGCCATCCAAATCACGGACTGTGGTCAAAATCATCATCATCATCCGCAAAAACCAAACCAAGTTAATTAACTAGCTATATATTTATAATATATATCTATTATTTAAGAATTTTATATATTTTACAGATTAATAAAATCTCAAATTGATTTATTGAGAATTGATAGTTATATTGAAAACCAAAATCAAAATGACTTCATGTTATTCAATAATAATTCTTGTGAAAAGTTCTATTAATTTGATTCATAGTGTTTTTTTTCCATGGCATGGACTTTGCATCACTTTTTTTTGCATGGTGAGAACTTTCCATCACATTTTTCTCCATGGTGGGATCTTACATGGTGCATGACGTGGAGGGCGACAAAATACACTCCCCCCTCCCCCCATCACACCACATATTGGCCTCTCGGCCAAAATTAAAAATTAATAATGATAACGCTTGCCTTTATTACACACCTAAGGAAGCCATGACTGTGACACTAGTCAACTCTTATGTCAAAGAATGCATAGAATTTGGGATGCTAAAGGTAGTGCGTATCTATTAAGAATTAACAATATACTACATGATAGTTTTATTAAATATTAAAATATAACTATACCGTCTGAAATCATCGGCGTAAGGCCAGAGGGAAAAACGAACACTGAGAGATCTCTAGAGAGATATAGCTGACCCTGCCTTCGCGTGAGGGTAAGCTGGAAAAATGAAGGTAGAGTGCCTTGGATGGTCTGCACGCAAATCAACCAAGGACTTCCTCGAGCGTACGCTATGGCCTGCGCTGGGGTTATCGCCACGAAATGTAAAATGGAGAGCGTAATGCAACGAGACGTAAACATGAATATAGCGTGTAAACGTAAACAAAATGTATGCAGAAACGTGCAATAAAACAGAATAATGCAAACAATGAACCAAAATAGTACAACGGATGGCAAAAATGAAACTGTGTTGTATTAATTAACAAGATGTGCACCAGTCAAAACGTAGTTGCGTGTCTGGATTGCAAGTCAGATGTTAAGCCCCAAGGTGAGGTGTTTGCAGGCGCTGGGGATCACATGCGTCAGGGCTCAAGATTGCTAGTTTTCTTTCTCCAATTTGCCAACCTCGTTTATGTCAATGAACAGGGTATTTATACATTTTGCTAGGCTCGGGAGTACGATTTGTGAATGAGATCAATGGTTGTGAGACGAGAGAAAAAACGGATCGTGTGACAGGTTTTCAATGTACAGCTGTGTGTGAACTGGATGTATGTAGGCAGACTACATTCTAGACTGGATGCACTATATCTTACAATGTGTTTTAGCTTGTGCAAGTTGGCTTACGCCCATAGAAGCATGTACAATTTGTAGCGTAAGAACTTGACTAGCTCAAAATGTGAAAAATTTACAGTGACTAACAATGTACAACAAGAGAATTTGACTCCGACTTGCTTGAAATTTCTGAATCTGTGGACTAACTATTGCTGAAAGTGTTTTTGCTTCACCAAGGTTGCCAACGTGCGTTGATCTTATCCTAGCGTGCCCTCAGCATGTGTCTAAAGTGCTTTTGCTCGGTCGTGACCAGTGCTCATGCTAGACTCACACTGCCAGCGTGACCTTAGTGTCACCTCACTGTGCATGACCAGAAACGATGCATTTTGTGTCAAAATTCCACCTTTAAGACTTGATTTTGAAGTGTAACTACTGCCTGACCTTGAGGACATCCTGCATGTTTAATTTGAGCCTGTTTGTGCTTGGATTTAGGCCACTTTTGTTAACTCATGCTGGACTCACGCTATCAACGTGACCTGGGCGTGACCCCAGCATGACTCTGGCGTAAACGACAAGACTGTGTGGTTTTGGGTCCAAAATTTGAAGTTCTGGAGGCTGGGAGTTGCAATGATCATCAGTGAACTCCCAAGGTGTCTTGCATTACTTGGATTCAGATTGTTTCAGCTTGATTTTAAGGCTCTAGAAGTTACTCACACTAGACTCACGCTAGCAGCGTGACTTAGGCATGACCTCAACGTGAGTAGCAAGATTTGCGTGATTTTGACTTGAAACCTTGGATTTTGGATGCTGAAACTTGGAGTAGTCATTAGTGGGCCCTGAGGGGACCTTACCTGTTCAAATTAGGACCATTTTGACCTAACTTGGAGGCTCTGAAAGTTGCACACGCTACATGCATGTTGTACGCACGCTAATAGCGTGACTTGAGCGTGACCTCAGCATGCATGACGACATTCATGCACTTTAGTCTAATTTTTGAACTTCTGGATGTTGAAGCGCAGGGTTGTTCTTGCTTCAAAGTGTTAAACTAAAATTTTATGGTGTTTCATTGGCCTCTCTTTGTTGACGTCTAGAGGAATCCACCCGAGAGGTGTTGACAAAGAAGTACAAAACACCACGATCGACCTAGCACCAAGCATTATCCGTTGGCCTCTGGCTGGATGTCATCACACCATGTTCAAAAGTACATTGGGTTGAGGGAAATTTAGTTTAAGGAAAGAAGGTTGTAATTGGGGGGATTAGGGATTGATCAAAGGGTGTCGTTGTTTGAACTGTGGGAGAGGAATGCTCTCATGTGAACAAGCCAGTTTTTGGTCCTTGTCAACGGCCAATGTATAGCAAACTTAGAACCAAAGCATAGGAGGTGCGTTCTTTGGAGAAACGGGACCCTTGTGTCATGTTTAAGGGAACCCATTGTAAATAGCCAAAGCCATGCGATGATGTGCAACATGATCTCTTTGAGACATGAGTGTAACTGTTTTTCAAGACAATTTCCTTCTCACCTAGGGCTTATATGAGAATAGCCAATAATCTTTTGCTTATGATGTCAACAGGATCACGAAGACCTTTTCCGTGCATTTTTCTCTTTGACCCTTTTGTTTCTTTTCTTATTTTTTTTTGGTCTTTTTGAAAGGTCTTGCTTTTAGTGCTTTGCTCGCGTTCGAGTGCTTGTATTTTGCATCATGTACTGTGTATTGTGTTTTGTGTTGCAACTACTTAGAGAATCACAGTGTGCAACAGTGTATCAAGAGTTTCAGGTGAGTGGGATACAATGTATCCAGGGGATGTAATTGAATAGGATAAGGGGGCATGATGGGGAATAGGGAATGTATCAGGAGTCGGGAATGTACTTATGAATCGATTGATTAGCCAAGTTTCATGTGTCAGGAAAAATGTGATACCCTATCGTCATGATGAAGTACATCTGTGCATGAATGCCTCAGGTGTGTCATCCTGCAAACACAACTCCAAGGGGACAAGAAAGCCATAAATGATTCAGTTAGCTAAACACTTTAAACTTGAATGTAGCCGATGGAATGGAGCCATCATGTGGAGTTTCAAGGCAAACAGAATCTTGAACAGCATCAGTTTTATCAAGGTCTATGTGACAAATCATGCGGTAGGTTTTTGGTGAGCACATACAGCCGATTGCAGCAACATGTCTTTTCAAATAACACTAGGTTGTTGATGATATCGCCAGTTTGTAGTCTTAGCAGACTGTTGTGGATTAGTTTCATGTCATAATCCTTTGGACGTCGCCAGTTTATTGTCGTAGTAGATAGTATAGTGCTAGTTTATAGTCGTAGTGGACTATGAAGAGGCAAGCTAGTTTATAGTCTTAGTGGACTTTGGTGGACAAGCGTGGTAGTTTAGTGTCATACCGGACAAATCTATGTGGTGTCAGTTTACTTTCATGACGTCAGGACATTCTGTGGTGTTAATTTAAAGTCATAGCTCTAGGACTATTCTGTGGTACCAGTTTTAGGTCGTGATGCCAGGATCGAAGCGTACCTTAAGCTCATCAGACATAGTATGGTTTTAGGTACATTTGATTCGTAGGATTAGTGAACTCATTTCTATCCATGTCGGCGAGTTTGAATGCCCCATTATTGAATGCCTTGACGACTAAGTAAGACNAGGGTCAGGAAATGTAACTTTTGCCAAAGGCACGGCAACCTAATACATGTGCCACCTTATGAGTTGCTTACGGCACAAATCACATGGCCATTCCAAAAATGGGGATTAGACATCATTGGGCCGATAACACCACCATCTTCAGCAGGACATAGCTTCATCATCACTACAACTGAATATTTCAAAAAATGGATAGAAGCTATTCCCCTTAGGAAAACCACATCTAAACATGTTTGCAATTTCATATTAGAAAACATTGTGACCCGTTTTGGTATCTCGATGACCATAGTCACTGATAATGGGCCACAGTTCAGCAGTACGGATACTAAAAGCTTCTATGAAAACCTAGGTATTAAACACTCGTTTTCATCACCATACTACCCATAGAGCAATGGCCAAGTGANTGTTTTCTAATATGAAATTGCAAACATGTTTAGACGTGGTTTTCCTAAGGGGAATAGCTTCTATCCATTTTTTGAAATATTCAGTTGTAGTGATGATGAAGCTATGTCCTACTGAAGATGGTGGTGTTATCGGCCCAATGATGTCTAATCCCCATTTTTGGAATGGCCATGTGATTTGTGCCGTAAGCAACTCATAAGGTGGCACATGTATTAGGTTGCCGTGCCTTTGGCAAAAGTTACATTTCCTGACCCTGGAGAAGCAATCATACTCCATGTGTGGCCAGTAGTAGCCCAAACGTCTGATTTTCATTGCCATTGCTTTGGGTGCTATATGCACTTCGCAAATTCCTTCGTGAACCTGTTCCACAATTGTTTGACCATCGATGCTATTAACGCATACCAACAGAATGCCTTCATAGGATCTACAACATAGTGTGTCTCCTATTAATGCATATTGCCAAGAGCATTTTCACACCGCGTCTTTTTGAACACTTGTCAAATGTTGTGGCGGTTCGCCTTGTAGAAGGTACTTTTTTATGTCATCATACCATTCTATTACTCATGTAGTGCTGATGGATGCTATGGGTATTTCATCAAGAGCGTCAGTTATAGGTATGGTAAAATTTGTTATAGAACTAGGCAAAGCATGGAACATCTCAGGTGTCATGTTTAAGGCTAGTGTAGCAAGTGCATCGGTGATGGTATTTTCATTCCTAGGAACATGTTGCACATCTACGTTGATCAATTGTTTCAGCAAGTGTTTAGTCAGGTCATAGTATGGTTGCAAATGAGCAACCTTACATGCGTAAACCTCTGTGACTTGATTGATTACTAACTGTGAGTCACCTCGAACTACGAGATGTGTGATCCCCGAAGTTAGTGCTGCTATAAGACCTCTAAGAAGACTTTCATACTCTACCACGTTGTTGGTACAAGGGAAGGTCAGTCGATAGGCAAACGATCGATTTTCTCCAAAGGGATATGTTATGATGGCTACAGCACTTCCTCCTTGGGAAGTTGAAGCTCCTTCGAAGTAAAGGATTGCATCATAGTTATTAGGCATAGTGTTAATGCTATTAATGCTCTCATCAAGGAATTCGGGATTGCTTGTCGCTTGATCTTGTGTTGGTGAAACGGTTAATTGATTGACTATTGCTTGACCTTTAGTGGAGGATTGAGTTACATAGCATAGGTCAAACTCAGCAATCATCACTTTCCATCTAGCTATCCTACTTAATTCATAGATGTTGTTAGTGATAGCTTGAAGCACATTATCTTTGCAAATGATATAGACTTGGTTACGGAAGAGATAATGTCGCCACTTCTTCAAGGAAAAGACTAGGGCAAGACATGATCTCTCCATGTCATTGTATAGTTGTTCGTAGGCAACTAAGGCATGGCTTAAATAGTAAATGAGGATCTCGACTCCATCTTCTCGTTTTTGGCAAAGCATGGATGCAATAGAAAAATCAAATGTCGCGAGGTAGATGTAAAAAGATTTATCGCTTTGCAGGGGATGAACTATTGGCAATTGAGCCAGCTCCATTTTTATGTTTTCAAATGCTTCCTGGCACTGTTGAGTCCATTGGAAATGCACATTCTTTTGGAGTAAATGCTGCATGGGTTTCAACTTATCCGTTAATTTTGCGATAAATCGTCTAATGAATTGTAGTCTACCTTATAGACCATGTAATTTGGTGAGGTTCCTAGGTGGTTGCATACTAGTTCTCACTTTAACCTTATCGAGGTCTACTCGTATCCCTATTTCAGAGACTATGAAGCCAAGAATTTTACCCGTTTTAACCTTAAAGACACATTTCTTTGGATTAAGTCTGAGGTTGTGTTTGAAACAACGTTTGAGCACTAAGTCTAGATCCTTTATGTGTTGCTTGGTCATTTTAGACTTGACCGCGATGTCATCTACATAATCGTTGAGCAAATCAAGCATGTAATCGCTAAATATGTATTTCATTGCTCGTTGATACGTAGAACCTGCATTTTTGAGATCAAATGGCATCATTGTGTAACAGAATGTGCCCCAAGGCGTTGTGAAGGTTGTCCTGAGTTGGTGGTCTGGGTTGATCCTAATTTGGTTGTATCCCGAGAATTCGTCCATAAAGGATAACAGTGCATGCCCATTAGTTGAGTCAACAAGTTGATCGATATTAGGTATCAGGAAATCATCCTTTATAGTGGCTGTGTTGAGTTCACAAAAATCAATGCATATACAGATGCTACCGTTTTTCTTAGGGACAACAACAATGTTAGATACCCAGTTTGCATAGTCAATAGCTCGAATGAAACTAGCTTGGTAAAGCTTCGTGATTTCATTACTGTACTGATCTAAATCATCGGTGTGAGGCTGGAATGGAAACAAACACCGAAAGATCGTCAGGCATCCACAACTGACCCTGCCTTCGCTTGAGGGCAAGTTGGAAAAGGAAATGCAGGCAAAGTGCCTTGGATGGTTTGCACGCAAATCAACTAAGGACTTCCTCGATCGTAAGCTATGACTAGCGCTGGGATTATCATAAACGGTGTAAACGGAATGCAAACAGTGACAAAAAATGTAAATAGAGCATACTGAATTATAAATAAAGCGTAAACAAAGCTATATTGTAAACAAAGCGTAAATAGAACTAAACAATGTAAATGGAAGGCAATGAACTGTATTGTATTGTTTAATAAAAAAAGTATGCACCGGTCAAAGTGTAGCTACACATGTGGATAGCAGGTCAAGCACTAAGCCTCGGGATGATGTCTGAAGTGATGTGATAAATGTGAGAAATGCTTGGATGCCAACAGTTTGGTGTGTTGAGCGCCCAAGGATTGCAGGTTCTGCACTTTCTCAGAATTGCCAATGTCTCCAATTGCCCCCTGATTTCTGTGACTTGACAGGGTATTTATAGGGTTGGGTCGGGCTCCAGCATAGAATTCCAGAATGGAATCAACGGTTAGGATATGAAAGAAAAGTGGATCTAGTGACATGTATCCAATGGACAGTTGTGCTCGGGTTGGATGTGTGCTGGCGAGAGTTGGATGTGTGTTGGCAAGCTACATTCTTGACCAGGTACATCGCTTTTTACAATTTATGGATTATTCAAGCCCATGAAAGTACATTTAATTTAGACCGTGAGGGCCTGACTATCCCACAAATAAAGATTTACAATGAAATGTATAAGGGAAATTCGACCTGTCTTGCTTGAAACTTCTTTGTCCGTGAGCTTTTCTAAAATTTTTTGGAATTTTCTAGAAGTTGCTGATGCTGAGAATTTTCTACCATTTTCTAAAATTTTTCTGGAAGTTGGTTACGCTAGTGAATAGTATTCACGTGATGAATAGTGTTTACGTTGATGAATAGTATTTACGCTGATGAATAGTGTTCACGCGATGAATAGTGTTTACGTTGATGAATAGTGTTTACGCGATGAATAATGTTTACGCTGATGAATAGTGTTCACGTGGATCCTTACTCTGTGTAGTGTAAGAAAATGTAGCCCCAGTGTAATCAATTGAAAATACCTCATTTCAGGCCCAAATTTTGATTTTCTAGAGGCTGGGAGCTGTTGGGGACCTTGGTGAAGGTCATGGGGGATCCTTGTGCTTGATTTTGGCCTATTTTGACTTAGTTTCAGGGCTCCAAAAATTGGTTACGTTGATCCTTACGTTGTGCAACATAAGCACAGCGCAAGCATAGTGTACTTAGCCAAAATTGCACTTTTTGACCTTGAAATTGATGATTTTTGACACTGACACTTGTCGTTGTGATCTATGGGTCCCAAGGGGACCTTGCTTGCTCCATGGTGGGCTGCTTGAAGCCGTTTCAGAGGCTTTGAAGTTGTTTGGAAGTGTTGCTAAAATTTTCATGGTGTTTCATTGGCCCCTCTTTGTTGACGCCTGGAAGAATCCACTCGAGAGGCATCAACAAAGAAGTGCAAAACACCATGAACAAAAAAGCATCAAACATTAACCATCAGCCCTTGGTCGGATGTCATTGCACCATTTTCAAAAGTACATGGGATTAGGATTGGGAGAATGTAGTTCAAGATGCAAGGGGATTGGTTGTAACTAGAGGAAGCCAGGAGTTGGTCGAGGGTGATGATTGCTGTTGGAATTGGGAGAGGAATGCTCTCACGTGAACAAGTTATGTCATTGGTCCTTGTTAATAGCTAGGTTTTTAGCAGACTCAGAACCAAGACATAGGAGGTGCGTTCTTTGGAGAAATGGGACTCTTAAAGAGTGTTTACGGGGCCCGTTGTTAACAGCCAAAGCCACACGATGATGTGCAACATGGTCTCTTTGAGACATAAGTGTAACTATTTTTTCAAGACAATTTCCTTCTTGCCTGGGGCTTGTATGAGAATGGCCAATAGTCTTTTGTTTATGATGTCATTGGGGTCATGAAGACCTTTTTCCATGCATTTTACTCTTTGACCCTTTTGTTTTCTTTTTCTTGTTTTTCTTGTTTGTTTCTTCTTTTCTTTTGTTTTTACTTTATTTTATCTTTTTCTTTTTCATCATTTTTTTTCTTTTCTCGATCTTTTTGAAATAGCTTGCTTTTTGTACCATGCTCATGTTTGAGCACTTGCATTTTGCATCATGTACTATGTATCATGTTTTGCGTCGCAATTGCTTGGAAAGCTACAGTGTGCAACAGTGTATCAAGAGTTTTGAGGTGAGCAGAATGTATCAGGGGGTGTAATTGAATAGGCTAAGGGGAGCATGATGGGAAAATAGGTAATGTATTGGGAGTCAAGAATGTACTTATGAACGGATTGATTAACCCAGTTACGTGTGTTAGGAAGAATATGATACCTTGTCGTCACGATGAAGTGCATCTATGCACGAACGCCTCAAAGGTGTCATCCTGCAAACACAACTCCAAGATGACAAGAAAACCACAAATGAAATATTCAGCTAAACACTTTAAACAAGGAGATAGAGTCACCATGTGCAATTTTCAAAGCAGACAGAATCATGAACAGCATCAGTTTCATTAGGACTCATGAGATGAATCATGCAACAAGTCTTTGTGGAACATGAACAGCTGATTGCAGCGACACATCTTTTGAAATTTTGCCTAGTCGTTGATGATGTCACCAGTTTATAGTCTTAGTAGACTGTTGTGGATTAGTTTCATATCATAACCCCTTAGACGGCGCCAATTTAGCATCGTAGCGGACGATGCATTGCTAGTTTATAGTCATAGCAGACTGTGAAGAGGCAAACTAGTTTATAGTCTTAGTGGACTCTAGATGCTAGTTTCATGTCATGGTAGATGAATGTAGTAGTTTAGTGTCATACTGGACAGAACTCTATGATATCAGTTTTAATTCATGATGTCAGGACTACTTTGTGGTATCAGTTTTAAGTCATGATGCCAGGACTACTCTATGGTATCAGTTTTAAGTCATGATGCCAGGACTACTTTGTGGTATCAGTTTTAAGTCATGATGCCAGGACTATGACGTACATCAAGTTTGTCAAACATATTACCTTTTCAAGTACAAGTGGTTTGTAGGATTGGCGAACTCGTTT
>MNCI01005642.1:294941-305117 GCA_015680685.1 Gnetum montanum | reverse complement strand
TTGGGTCATCAGAGCACCATTGAAAATAATGTTAGTATAATTCTTTATATAATATTTCTTATTAGTATTACATAAAATCTCTTTTATACTATATATTTCAATAATGCTATGATTCTTCCTAGTCTTTTTCAAGGTTTTAGTTTCTCTAATTATGTTGGATTATGGAGCATAAGATTTGTGCTAACTTATTATGTAATCATCATGATCATGTGAGTGTAGTAATGGTGATGTTGGAGAGTGGTTAGCCATAATCACTAGGTAACCTTGGAAAACCCCATTTTCCCTCTCATAAGCCCTAGCCCTCAAGTGTGATGATCCATGGTTACCCTATAAACAATGGGGAGAAGTGTGTTCATCTTCACTTGAGAACCCATAGCCACCTAGGAGACTTGCTATGATGTTATCAAATCGCAATTAAAGGCACATACACAAGAGTTGAACTGCACCATGGGCAAAGTTTCGAAAGGACTGTGTTCATTGTGCAACTAATTGGCCAGACTCGTGTTGGAATTCCTACTTTAAGAATAAAGTACACCATGAGCAAAGTTTCCTAAAAAAAAATGAATGAGGACCGTGTTCTTTGGCAGTGTAATAAGTTCTTAAGTTTGATGGGGTCTGACAGCTATCCTAACCCTAACCTCCATTTCCCCTTTTAAACCTATTTTCAAAAAAGAAAAAAAAAGGGCTAATAATCCCTTTTCATTCATTTTCTTTCTTAATCTTAAAAAGAAGAAGAAGAAGAAGAAAAAGTTCCAAGGAAAAATCTGAGAGTTGTGACTAGCCACAATCTAATATGAGCCTGCCCTCCTCATTAAGTTTAGTATGGGTCTTATGCTCAAAGTAGTTCGCATGTTGTCAATTTTTACTTTGTAAGAAGATTGGGAAAGAAATCATAATTATATTTTAATTATATATAGATATATGTAGTTAAAATAAATAAATTATATATTTGGATTTTAATTAAATAAGATTGTGTGGTTTGGGTGCCCCATGTTTAGGTCTCTTTTGATTATATGGTTATTTTAATCATGTTTAGATCAATACAGTTTACTTTTAAGTTTTCATTTGCTTGTTTTGTGATGTTTGTGATTCCCTACCTATTGCATCATTTTAAAATTTCTGTGGTCTTGTTCGTCCCACTTGCATGCAATTAAAAGTTTGAGGGCTAAGTGTTGATATCAACACTCCCATGCTCTCATGGGGCCATGATTATCAACATCTCTCTTTCTCTCTATTGTAGTTTTCCTGCCCAGTAGGGATGTCACTGGCAGTCATAGATCGACAACGTCACTGAGACCAGGGAAAATTCATTTTTTTAGTTACTTATTATATTAAAGATAATTATTTAATTTAAATTCTATATTTCTTTTTAGTTTATTATTTGCAAAAGGTACCAATACGGCGCCCTAGGCAATAGTCTTCTAAAACAAGACCAAAATTTATGCATCAACAATAATATATCTCTATGGAGGGTGGGCAATGTCCTTGCGCGGTACATGTGTTAGAGGCTCTCTCTCGAGTAGGCAGGTGAAGACGGTCAGAGTGGGCTTCTTGTTAGCATCAGATTCAGGGCTTTTGATCTTGGACAGCACCACCAGTGAGGGGGGCTCCGAAATCAGGGGCTCTTTCTATTTTTTAGAGGTCTTCTCTCTTTCCCGTGAGGAAGGGGGACGCTGCTCAGAGGAGGCGATGGTCTCTTTTTGCTCTTTTGGGCTAAAAATTAGCAGGCAGCAGTTTTCTTTCTCTTTGCCCTGGTGGGCAACCTCCTCTCCTTTCAGGGTCACTAGCAGCGTGCACGGCACAGCGTAGGCGCAGCAGCAGCAGATTTCTTTCTCTACAACGGTAAGGACAGAGTCGTCTCTCTACGCCACCAACAGCCGCAGAAGCAGCGTTCGCAGCTACACCAGTAGTGGCAAGTGGCTTCCATAGTTTGGTTTTAGTCATTCTTGGTGGACGTGAGGCGGTAGATGATAGAAGACTATTGATGGCATGGTAGCAGTTTTTACTTCCTTGCTCTCTTAGCCACATAACGATGCCAGTGAGTAGCAAGAACAGATTTCTCTCTCTCTAGTTGCAGTGTTGTAGTAGCACTTCCCTATGGCAAACTCTCGTTCACTCTTCCTTTTCATGCTGTGGTCCTAGTTTTTCTGTCGGACGGACAGTGGACACCATCAACAACAACGAAGTACTTGACGATGGACTTGCAGCATCAGTCACGAAAAATTTATTTCTTTTAGTTACTTATTGTATTTAAGATAATCATTTAATTTAAATTCTGGATTTTTCAGTTTGGTATACTATTTTCAAAAGGCCACATAGTTAGGAAATAAATATTTTTTAATTACTTATTGTATTCAAAATAATTATTTAATTTAAATTTTGTATTTTTTAGTTTGTTTACGATTTTCAAAAGACCATGTAGCCCTTCAGTTGATACTATTCCAAGGTTTTAATAGTCTCTTAAAACGAGTTTTTTTCTTGATGTTGGTGCACCCAAATTTTATGCATCAACAAGATGCGGTTGGGAAAATCTAGAGAATCATTGGGACAACAAAGTATAAATTTGCAATAGAAAATTAATTACATATCAAAAGTTACTAGGACAAAAGAGAATAGAAAAGAAAGTCACTCCTAAGTTTTTGTTAGAATGGGGCAAGCTATTTTTAAATTAATTTGTAAATGTCTCATGGTTTCTTTGACTTTTTTCCAACCTTTTCTTAAAATAATCTAATCTAGAGATTTGATTTAGACCTTCCAAAATGTTTTTGGATCTTTTCAAAGTCATTCTTTAAGAACTTTAATATTTGTCAATATTTAACTATCCATTTTCTACAGATATTTTACCTTTTTCTAATTAATAATATTGATAGTTATATTTTAATATTTAATAAAACTATCATGTGGCATTGTTAATTCCTAAGAGATACACGCTACCTTTAGTTGCTGCTTTAATTCTATTCTTTGTAGTGCCTCCCAAATTCTATGCATTGTTCACATAAAAATACATTGAGTTGATTATAGTGTCATGGTCATGGCTTACTTGCATGTGTAATTAAGGTAGTGCTTGTTCTTGCAAGGCAGGCGTTATCATAGATTGAGAAATCTGTGATTAATGGCAAGATCTATTGAAGCCCATTCAAAATCGGATGGGATATGTGATGTAATGAATAGTATTATATTTTTATTGATTTTTTAAATTTAATATATTATATATTGCTAATTCTAATGCCAGCCAAAAACTAAAATTTCTATATTTGATTTTCCACTTTAACTGACCTCTTAGATGAAAAAAAATGGAAAATGCGGCTACTAACATGAGTGCATATAAATGTAACATGAGTGCATATAAATGCTCTTTTCTGTAAATATTGATCATTTTAATCTAATTTTTACACCGATTTTTTTTTGGATTTTCCGTACTAAATCGGTGGCTAACGTCGGTTGCAATGTGCCTCCGTCGCACCCGTAACAAAGCGATCCAAGGTTGCTGATTTACGGATCGGATTTTTCAATCTAAGGGCATTATCATTACTAATTAATTAACAGAGTTTGGTTTTTCCTCATGATGATGATCCTGACCAGAGACCGTGATTTGGATGGCTTTGTCGTCGTTACGGCCATCATGTTCATCTGCTGCGTCGTCGTCGTCGTCGTCAGGTGAACATTTGTCATTTGTATTATTTTGCTTCTCCATGTCTATTTCCATGTCCTTGAGCTTTGCTACGTGATTGACGACGTTGTTGTTGTTATTGCGGAAGCAGAGGTAGAGCAGGATCTGTGCGAAGCCCAGGCATACTCCCAGAAGATTTGGCAGCTGCATGAATGAATTATTATTATTATTATTTTTCCACCACATATATAGAAGTCATCAATTTGTGACAAGGTACCCTTAAATTTAAAATCTGGAAATTAAAGAGTGGGTAAGCAATGAACCATGATGGCAATGAGATCCTTGCTCAGGGCGCCGTAAGCAACCCAGAAAGCGCTGCACAGCGTGGTGAAGACGGAGAGCCAAATGGGCAAGAACTCTACGCTCTTTGTCTTCAACACCAACTTCTGTAAAAACCAAACATCGCCAATCCAGCCAGAATCAGATAAAGAAGAAGAAGAAGAAATTATTATTCAAACTTGTGTAAGAATAAGATCGTTCGTTGCTTGCTTGATTTCAATTTTTGAATAGATAGATGGATGAATTGCGATTTCAGATAAGTTGGGCACGTTGTACCAGTACAGAGAGTGGAGATGCGTAGAGAGTGATGGTGGCCACTATGGTGGTGACCCCCACGAGCAGTGCTCTGTGCTTGCGCTCCTGCACCGCCACAACCGATGTCACCAACACCGTACTAAATACCATCACCCCGCCTGCTAGCAATCTCTGCATCGTTCTCTGAAAACATTATTAAAACGAGTGTTTAAAACATCGGGGAATATATTAGGTCAGGATGTTTTTAAGGATCACGAGCAGAGGTCAGAAAAATTACACCTAAATTTATTGATTTCTTTCTACAAATAAAATTTCTTATAAAAGTCATGCCAATTCAACTCGGGTCGAACAGAAATTTGGATTCCCGATTAATCATAGAGTAAGCAATCGCCGATTTGAAAAACACTGATTAAAACACACAAAGTCACAAACACAAAATATTCAATTCCTTCGCTCACATGAACTCACTTCAGCTCGACCCCCAAACTTTAGCTTCTCATTGAAATCGTGATTTTCCCCCAAATTCTCACGAATAGAGCTTTTGGGAATTTTGTTTGTCCCATGGAATCATGTTTTCATGTATGTTATTTTAGCTTTTAACATTCGTCTATGCCTATTTGATGTCTAGAATCCGAGAAATTGGGTATATATGTATAGTATCTGCACTAACAGAAAGTAATGATATTAAGTTATTAATTAATTAATTTTTTAAACTTAATTTTAATACTTTGTGAACTGGGATTTTTTACGAAATTTATAATTGTAATTAAATAACTATAGTCTCTCTAGCGTAATAAATCTGAAATCTGAACTAATCACGGTTCCTTTTACCATTCCTGAAATTTTTCGCAAAGCATTTGCCATTAAAGTACGTTTAATGTTAGTGAATGCCCACCGATCATCCTTAACCAGAGGCCATACACTGCTTCCAAATAACTGTAATTTTAAATCTTGTGAAGCATACCTCAACATACATTGGCACTGTGAATGTACAAACATTTTAACTCCATCCGGTTGGGTCAGCCTCAGCATGGATATGTGTTTAGCTCATGGGTTATGCTGCACGTTTATGTGTGTTCATGAAACTCTAGACGACATCATCAATTTAATGAAAGTGAAAATAGACTGGAATCTATCAGACCAGAATTGAACTGACAAAAGGTATATAAAAGAGATTTCATAAAAGAGAATTCGTTTCCGAAAGAAACGAAAAGATTCATCGAGAATTGGACAAAATCAATTCGTTATTCTGTTTATGGATGAATGTATGACTTGTCGTACCAGTCCCGTCGAAAATTTCCAATGTTGAAAAAGACAACCAAATGTTTTTCAATTTTTCAGAGGAAAACAATTTTTTATGGGATTAGAAAGAAAAAGGAGAGTGGATTTCTGTAAGATCAAAATGGATTTTCCAAATCTTTCCTCGAAATTGGTTATTTCATCAGATCCCGGATGTGCCATGATTAGACACAATCAAAGGGATATAAACCAACCAATTTCTTTATAGTCGATTTCTTTTTTAATGACTCTGGTGTTTGTGCAACTTACTCGTTTTCAAAATCGATAATACAACATCCACAGAATTCTTAGCCAAAGTGAAAAGTTAAACCTAAACATTCATTCAATTAACAGTCAACACGGATATCACGGAAGAAGCATTACATCGGAACCATGCACAAGAATAAAGAATAACAACAATAATAATAATATGAAACAGTATTATACCTTAGAGGAGGGCGTGGCGTAGTGCAGAAAAATGAAGACATAGACGGCATTAATGCAGACGCCAATGGCATTGACGAGCAAGACGACGAAGTTGCGCCAGCCGTCACTCACAATGGGCGTGCTATACAATACGTATATTGAACAGTTGAATAGTGCTATCGCGTACGGAATCGCCGAAAATCGTTCGGTTGTTTTCTTCTTCAATACTCTCTTAAATGTCGGACTAGCCAAACAAAAGAAAAAACACCATCACTTAGGTTGCGATTTGGATTCAAGTTACATGAAAATGAATTTCGTAACAGGAATTTTGAAACCTTATGAGACTTAAATAAAACATCATCATGTTCAATTTCAAGAATGAGTATAATATGAAAACAATAAAAATCAGTTGGAATTTGGATAAATATCAAGCAGTAGTTGTTGCGTGCTCACATGGGGGAAAAGTACATGCCGAGCTCAAGCAGCCCCCCTGCAATGCCAGCACCCATGCGCAGAATCTCACCGTTGGACATCATTCTATCTCAACGCGGACACGGAGAGACTACTTCACTCGTCGGGGTATTAGGCAGATTCAGAGAATTTGTCTCAGAAAACCCAAGCAAATGAAGAGAAAGAGGAAGATGAGATCGTGATTTGCACTTTAAGATGGATCCTTCTGCCAAACACGAGGGTGGCGACGGGGATTTATACCGCTGCAATTAGCTGCCCGACGGCATTCTTCCACATAAATCCCAAGCAAAATTCCAGGAAGTTAGTCTAAGTACGAATGAAGTAACAGAGAAGTTAAAAGACGAACAAACCGAAATCTGTGGAGGAATAGACGTGAACCCGCAGGCAAAAGTGATGGGGTGCCACCGAAACCCACAACAGCTGAAACAACATTATTTTACAGATATCGTCCAGGGACAATCGACATTCGCTTCCAATGTAATAATATCTCTGCGCTAATTTTTCTTTTATGTCGTCAGAATTTACCCCCAAATCCAGCAGCAGCCGGCATTCCAGCATGAGAATGCTTTAATTTCTTCTTCCTGCAAAATCACTACACAGAAAACAACACAATACATGCAATGCTCGTACTTGTCGTTTCCCGTGCTGCTTTATGATTTTCAGCGCCAATTATTAGCGCCAGGCATTTCTGCGCTGTCTGCATACTTCCAAAAAACCTCAGCTCCCTCTCTCGTTCTTTGTTTCAGACTTTGATCATTGACTGATGAGCGAGCAATTATATTGTTTGTTCAAACAAATCTTGTTGCTCTGGGTGGCAATTATATTGTCACACTTTTCTTCTGCAATTGGTCCCTTCCCCTCATCTTAATCCAATACCATTTGTTATTTGTTATGTTACATTATGGCCTCTGCTCACTCCATTAATCCATTGCTGCTGCTCCTCCTCCTCTTGGACGTTATCACAATTTGGGGCTTTAATAATTTTGTTAATTTTCAGTCTGTTATCCCGCCTGTGTTAATTTTCAAGCTAATTTGGGATTAAAACTGTAACGAGAATCCCACAAATTCCTTTATAATTGGTTAAATCCACCGCTTCCCATTTCCCGGCGCAGGATGCTAGCGATTTTCACTTTCGCGTTGATTTCAGCGCAAACGTAACGTAAGCTGGCAACAACCGTTATGAATTCCTTTCATCGAATCACCGCCTACATATATTTTAGCTTGATTCCTACCATTTTCATTTTCATGCTTTTATCAGCATAGCTGTGAGATTCCTCCAGTTAGCAACTGATAAAGATGTCATTATCGCTGATGTATCATATCTAAGCAATTCCAGCGCTTTACTTTTTGCAGTGATTTTCAATTACTGCTTTTAGTTTAGATTTTTTTATCATGACCATAACTGGAAATAATTATGTAATATGCAGGTAAACACGGTTGAAATTCTCCATATTTGTCACGGTTAGTCGGATATTCATTGATTATTACTTTTTAATAGGCCGAGCATAATGGTAAATAATTATGTAATATGGAGGTAAACATTATTGAAATTTTCCATATTTATCATGGTTAGGTAAGATCTTCCGTAGTTATTACCCTTCCACCGGCTGAGAGAATTGGCATCTTTAAAAGATAATGATTATGAAATCGAAATTGAATTTTTGCTTTGGAGAAATTAAAATTATGACTTTTTGCTAAAGAAATTATTGCTAAAGGATTTAATGAAATGAAATTGAAGCTTTATTATATTGGAAGATTTATAGAATCTAGTTAGATAGATATTAAATATTCATGAAAAATAAAGATAGACTATAAATTGACCAAGCATCAATAGGGGAAGCAAAAACAAATCATACAAGTTTTTCCCTCTAACATTATGAAAATGAAATGAAGCTTTATTACATAGTGATGAATCGTGGTTAACTAGGTGCTGATATTGGACCCTTGTTAACCAGGTGCTAATATCGGACCCCTGTTATTGGACCCTTGTTAACCAGGTGTTGATATTAGACCCTTGTTATTGGACCCTTGTTAACCACGTCCCGATATCGGGCCCTTGATATCAGACCTGTGTCAACTAGGCCACATCGACGTAGCCGCGTTGACGTGGCCCCATTGACGCATCCATCCATGCGTTGACACGGCCTGGTTTATGCAAAGTCTGTCTTTAGCTATAAATAAATGCGCACCAGTTGCACTTAGGCATTTTTTGGAGTAGTTGTAGCGAAGCTCTTGTAGTTTGTTTCCATAGGAGTTAGACTATTTTCCCAAGTGCATGCCCACAGTGTGATGTTTGTAATTGTACAGAACCTTTATTCAAGTGTGATGTACTTGGACATGCACATGATCAGCAATAAAGATCGAGATTACTCCATCATTGTATCATTCACTTAGTTTTAATTATTTAATTGTTATTGTTATTTATTGCTTTCTTAGTTAATATTTCTTTACCATCATTTACTATTCTTGTTGTTAAACGCAGAATGAGTACGACTTAATCACGAGCATTTAAGTGTGACTACTTGGTATGCCAGTAGCGTATCTAGGAGTGCTCAAGTAATATACACTTGGTAATCCTAGTAGCAGTTGTGCACGAGGTCCAAGATGTGTACGGATGATTAAGGAACGGATGCTCATCGCACTTAGGCTAGCTTAGATTCTCTCTCCCTTTTCCTCCTACCTTAATTGAAGTTATTTTTCATTGCCTCTAGGAGTAGCACTAGGTTAGAAACCACATCATACACCTCACTTTGGACTAAACCATACGTGACAAAGCATATACTAGTTCAGGTGGGAAGACAACGGACTACGATTAATGAGTAACTATTTAGATACCATAGCTAGCTCATCCACGGAGTTCAACTGGATCGTGCGTGAACGCTTGTATTCGTATGGTTGAGTGTAGGGGTACCTCGCCACTCATCATTAGCACCATTGCTAGGGACAGTGCTAGTTATCTAGATTAGTTATATCATACAAGATCGCTATAACAAAATATTCACGATATATCTTTTAGAAAAGAAATTAATTTCAACTAAGTCACACACGATTCACAACAATGTCTCTCTCACAAGACTATGACCACGCGACAACTAGTGAGGCAATTCATTGGAGAACCAAAAAGATATATGATGATTAAGATGAAGTTAGGAGTACTCAATCCTATGCAGGGGTCTCCTATGATCATGAGCACCCCAACGGTACTCAAGGACTCTTTTCATCCAACTCTAGCACCTCTAGTGAGGATGAGACATCCCATAGAACATGGGGGCCCGTAAGACTTAGGACCTTCTCAATAGTTAACAGGAATCTATCCAGCGATTATTGGAAGACTTACAAAAGTCATGATGAGTCTTCTAGTTCTTTCTCTTCCTCTACTCCTTCAACGTCAGGTCGTGACATAGATGATCGTCTTTCAAGGGGTTGGAGTAGAAATAAAAATCGAGCCCATGGGCAAAGTCAGAAACGCCAACATAAATGACGACAACATCATTCCAACTCGCAAATTCATAACCTACCTAGTGACGATGAACCCCTACTGGCCACTAAGATCCTAATGCATATACAAGAGGCTATTCGAATATCCCACAGGCATCACAAGTGATGAGTGGCGAGGTACCCCTACACTCAACCATACGAAACAAGCGTCGCACGCGCGATCCGGTCGAACTCCGCAGATGGACTAGTTGTGGTATCTAGATAGTTAGCCTTAGGTCGCAGTTCGCTGTCTTCCCATCTAGACTAGTTTTGCATATGTCACGTATGGTTTAGTCTAGATGAGGTGTATGATGTGTTCC
>MNCI01005642.1:253797-287648 GCA_015680685.1 Gnetum montanum | reverse complement strand
AAGGGTGAGAAACTAATCGCGATAAGTAACCGATTCCTTAACTAGCCGTACACGCCCGTAGATGCTCGTAGTCAAGTTGTACTTACACCGCGCTAGGAAAGCAATAAATAACATGAAATAAATAACAATAAATAAACTAAGTGAATGCTGCAATGATGAATTAATCTCAATCTTTATTGCCGGTCATGTGTGTGTCCAAGTACGGCACACTCGAATAAAGACACCGTACAATCACATTCACCACACTACGGGCAGACACGGGAAAATTCTAACTCTGGAGGGATCAAACTGCTAGAGCTTCGCTACACTAAAACTGGGATGGAAATGAGGGAGAGCTGCCTCTTATTTATAGAAATTGCGGCTGACTGTGATATCGTGTACGCGATATCGCGGGGAAGGACGCGATATCGCGGGGGACGTGATATTGCGTCGGCTGCGATATCGCGTACGCGATATCGCGGCCGACGCAGACTGCGTCTCATCAACAAGGAAAGCCATTTACCCAGGCTTGATTTAAATATCTTTCCCAAGTTTTGAGGAGGCTATGACTTAGATCCACAACATCATTTACAAGCCTTCTATGATGCCTATGTATGGAACAATATTGATAATGGGTGGCAAAAACTTAAGCTCTTTCCTATGACACTCATTGGCCAAGAAAAAGTATGGTATAGGTCC
This sequence comes from Gnetum montanum, assembly GCA_015680685.1. Lineage (NCBI taxonomy): Eukaryota > Viridiplantae > Streptophyta > Gnetopsida > Gnetales > Gnetaceae > Gnetum > Gnetum montanum. Next base: position 286,970 of record MNCI01005642.1, on the reverse strand, counting down.
TTAAAACTGAAATCAATTCGACATTGGCCAACAATTGTAGAACTCTTCAACAAAAGATATCAAACCTATGCAAGAGTGTCAGCCTTGAGGAGACAAATCCAAAAATGGAAACAGGGGCAACATGAACCCTTGGACATGGCCTTAGATAGATATTATGCACTGTTAAACAACTACCTAGGCCATGGGTTCTTCGAGGAAAGGCTAATGTACCATATCATAGATGGGCTCCATAATGAAATAAGGGAAACCCTAGGGATGTATACCCTAGGTCAACTATATGAGCTACGAACCCACCAACTCCAAGAGCTTATCCAACAGGTAGCAAAGGAAGAAGGAGAAATGGCTAAATGGGAGAATGTTGAAAGCCCTCAATGGGACCAAAATCTCAAATTAGCAAAGGTCCATAATCATAAAGAGGAGAAATCAGCTTACCTTGAGGAAGTGCAACTTTTTTTACCTTTGCCAATGCAACAATCACTAGATGAAATCAAGGCAAATATTAATAAGATGACGGAGTGGGTGCACGGAAAATATGGAGAATATGCTAACAATAGTAGAGATACAACTATGCCAAATCAAGAAACAAGACAAGACACCATGAAACAATCAAAACAAAGGGTAGAAGATAATAAGAATAAGAACTCAACTACCAACTTCACATATCAATGCAACATCTATTTGTACAATCATCCCAAAGTTCAATGCCCAGTTTTGTCACATTTACATGAGCATTGGGGAGGAATGTTATATCCAGATTTCGTATAGAAATATTGGGTTCAACCACAATGGCAAAAGCCCCAGTCATGGGGGAGGCCATTGCCAACCCGACCATATCCTTTGTATGTCCCAACGCCAAATGCTTACTATGTTCAACACCTGTTTCTCCGACCGGATCATCATCCTCTACTTCACCACATCGTTATCATTCTCCTGAGTACTATCAACTCATGCCCTCTCTACCAAGGTCACCACTTCATGTACCTTACACTTCTCTTCGTCCTCAACATTCTCATCATTCATCTCCTTCTACATTGCCACTAATTGTGCTAGAAGGTTTTGCACCACAACATAAACCCATGAACGTTACTTGTGCTGCTACTGTCAACAGTAGTGGGAACCCTCCACAATGTCGAAAGCATCCTTTCTTTCAGCAGGACCATAGAAAGGGACATCATGGTTCTGAAACCACTGCATCCTCCAACTCAGCGCAAGTTCTGAAACCACTGCCTCCTCGAACTCAATGCCTCCTATTACTCTATCTGGGCCACCAATCAACACTCCAACAACCATGCAGCCCAATGAATATAGCCATAGGAGGAGACATATCAATCCTTGTATATCATCTTACGGTCACGGGGTGCCATAGTGCGTCAACTCCTTATCAATTAACCACATCTTATAATTTGTCCCACTATGCCAACTTTAATCAAGTGTGTGAACCCCAAGTTGGGTACATTCTAGCCACCACATCAAAAGACACCCCCTGGTTTGGACATGACCATACTCCAATATTTCCCACATGCATGGATCCGCATTTTCTATTTATTAATTCTAGCCATGTTTAAAAGTTTAGTTATGGGGGATATCCTCCATTCTAACAACCAGAATTAGTAAATGATTTTCCTTTTCTTTGATTTTACAATTTTTTGTTTTCTAATTTTTTTTCATTTCTAATTTATTATTTTATCTTCTTGAGGGTAATCTCATCAGTAAATAAAATACTCATGTGACTTATTGGTTGAGGTGTTGTTCTTTGCTATTAAGTCTCAAGTAACAAATTACTTGGACAGTGAGCCCATCACATCCACCCACCCATTCTATTAATAAGAGGTTCTACTCTGGGAATAGTGATAATCTTGACATCATTAAAAGTTAAAGTAATTTTGTGCTCATTACGCCTAAAGCGAAGAAGGATGGACTAAGTAGGAATGACTAGGGTGTGACATCAAGGAGACTTGTGGATTCTCTTTGGTGACATCTATAGAACCTATCATGTAGCTTGGTTGTACTAAGATCCTTGTAGATCTAATGAAAAATGGGAGTAAGAGTAGTAAAGGCACCCAATAAAGAACCCAACGCTATTCTAGGGGGTCCCATTGGAAAGACATGTGCCCATGCCTGAAGGTAGGCGGCTTCTCTAGCTTAAGCATACTTCAAAAAAAAACACGTGTTGTAGAACAAATTCTAAATCACTCCTCCCTTGAATGAAATGCCAAGTGATCATACGCCTTGCTATCATGGTGCTCTTATGGTTATCCATCATTGGATGAAACAATGAGATGTCATTGATCGAAGGAATGAACTTGGTGTTGATTTTGGAGTGACAGGTTAATGACACATTAATCATGCCTTACACTGAGGATTCATTGTGCCTTAGGCCAGTTACCTCATGTCCCAATCTCTGCAATCCCCTCTATAATTTGCCTCACCTCATTATTCTTGTAATGGTGACTTGTGTCTTGTGTAGCATTGAATTCATACCTCATCATGATGGTATCTACATGTGTGTGTTTTGTGGAATTGGTGTGGATTACATTTAACCCTTCTAGTGCCTATGGACATTTTAAGGTGTGGTTACATAAGGGCATTATAGGTTGGAACTTGCTTTGGGGAGGACCCACTTACGTGACTTTTGTATTTTGCACTCTTTGCACATCACCATATCATCTTACACCCTCTAAGTATTGCATTACTCCAATTATCTTTCCCTTTATCATCATTTTAAATTCCAACTTTCCTATGCACCATAACCTGGAGTATTTCACTTAGTCATGGGGGAAGGGTATGTGTCAAGTTGCACGTAGTAGTTTTTTCAAAATTCATCATTGCCCGAAGGATATTATCAAAGGTAAGTGACCTTAAAACTACTAAAAACGTTGCCATTAATTTTATCCCTTCACCCAGACCATGAAAATTATTCTTTGGAGTCACCTAATCAAATTGGGCCCAATATCAAAACCTTTAGGGGAATTTTCATGAAAATTTCTAATCCTAAATCACACTAAGCAAAGAATTCAACATGTATTAAAGGCAATGAGTAAGGTATGAAATAATTAAATTCCTTTCAATAAGCTTACTAACAATTGATCTTTGTGTGATTATAGATGGCCCCTAAAAGAGAACAACAAGGAGGACCTTCTCAAGATGCAACTGAATGCCCAGGGGAAGGCAAAGGCCAAGGACCTCATGTAGAACATGCAAAGTAGGAGGCACAATTCTTCAGCATCCATCAGGGACCTCCTGTCACTGCACAATCTGACCAACCAAAAGGTGGGGAGGTTAGGGCCCAAGCCTATGAAAAGAAACAATGGCTATCTACGGCATGGTATGTCAAGGCCAATCAAGTATTCCCATAGCTACCATGCCATGGGAAATGCTGACTCAATCAAACATTAGAACATCAGCATGGATGGCTCATAATCTCGGATAGAAGAGGAGAAACGTTAGGTACTTCTTCAATGATATCAATCTTAGAAGCCTGGAGTGCAGGACAAAGGGAAGCAATCCATGGAGGAGCCACCGCCACCTAGAACCACATGAGTTCTAACAGAATTTTTTAATTTTGTAATTTTGTGTCTGTGTCCCAATTTCTTCATATCCACTGTGGCATGAATAAATTTCTAGTCAATTAATAATCTCATACCTATCCACTGTGTAATCAATTAAGCTTATTTCTCACTTTCTTTGACTCGAGGACGAGTTGTTATTCAGTCATGGGGGTATGATGAATCATGGTTAACTAGGTGTTGATATCAGACCCTTGTTAACTAGGTGCTAATATCAGACCCTTATTGTCGCACCCTTGTTAACCAGGTGCTGATATTAGGCCCCTATTATCGGACCCTTGTTAACTAGGTCCTGATATCGGGCCCTTGATATTAGACCTGAGACCTGCGCCAACTAGGCCACGTTGACGAAGCTCCGTCGACGTGGCTGCATTGATGTGGCCTCGTCAATGCATCCATCCATGCATTGACGCAACCTCGTTTATGCAAAGTCTATCTTTAGCCATAAATAAGCATGCACCTGCCACACTTAGGAATCTTTTGGAGTAGTTGTAGTGAAGCTCTTGTAGTTTGTTTTCGTAGGAGTTAGATTATTTTCCCAAGTGCATGCCTGTAGTGTGATGCTTGTAATTGTATGAAACCTTTATTTGAGTGTGACGTACTTGGACACACACATGACTAGCAATAAAGATCGAGATTACTCCATCATTCAGCATTCACTTAGTTTTAATTGTTTAATTGTTATTGTTATTTATTGCTTTCTTAGTTAATATTTATTTACCATCATTTACTATTCTTGTTGTTAAACACGGAATGAGTACGACTTAATCACGAGCATTTAAGTGTGACTACTTGGTATCCCAGTAGTGTATCTAGGAGTGCTCAAGTAATATACGCTTCGTAATACTAGTAGTAGTCGTGCACGAGGTCCAAGATGTGTAAGGATGATTAAGGAACGGATGCTCATCACACTTAGGCTAGCTTAGATTCTCTCTCCCTTTTCCTCCTAGCTTAATTGAAGTTATTTTCCATTGCCTCTAGTAGTAACACTAGGTTAGAAACCACATCATACACCTCACTCTGGACTAAACCATATGTGACAAAGCAGATACTAGTCCACGTGGGAAGATAGCAAATTGCGATCAACAAGTAACTATCTAGATACCATAGCTAGCCCGTCCATGGAGTTCGATCAGATCATGCATGAATGCTCATATTCATATGGTTGAGTGTAGGGGTACCTTGCCACTCATCACATAGGAAGACCCATAGGATCTATTGAATAGGAATTAAATTTTCATGAAAAATAAAGATAGACTCTATAAATCAACCAAGTGCCAATGGCAGCATCAAGAACAAATCATACAGGCTTTTTGCTACAACATTATAATGTTGTCTCAAATGGGTAGCATAACACAAGAAAGAGACACATGTAACTCATTTTCAAGGGTTGTTGATCTACATAACCTATAAATTCGCTCTTCTTAGGTTGAGTTGAACCTATCTTCTACTTTTAATTCTAAGATGATGAGAACTTAAGTGAATCTAATTGATAGTATTTTGATACTTGATTAAAATAGCAACTAAGAGATAGTGAGCTTCTATAATGGCATTACTTTAGGAAAGCATTGCTCGACACCACTCAATAGTTCTAAAGTAGCCAACTATTCCATAGTGAACTCAAGGTGGACTATGCCTCAATGTCCTCAAGAACATGCAAGTAAAGTTTAAGTACACAACTCACATATCACACATCAGTCCATGGTTAGGAGTGTTACAAGGATACCTTTATAATCATATAAGTGACTAAATAAATGTAATGTACACAATATTCTTGAGCACCAACATACACATAAAGACATCATTCTCTTAAGAAAGCTAAGACATGTTCCTACTTTAATGCATTTATCCCTAAGCCCTGCTCCATAGTGAAGGGTGGTGGTCCAAGCATTAAACCCAAAGCTCCTTCGTATGCCTACATATCCTTGTTATGTAGCATACAAGGAACCAAGGCCATGTAATTCTCTAGTGATGGTTTAGATAACATGGAGCCCGTAATAACCTTTACATTCTTTTAGCCCTTGTTCTAGAGGAAAAGAACCTTTGATCCATCAATGGTGAGTGGTGAGGTACCTCGACACCCAACCATACAAATCACTAAGGCATTCACACACGATCTAGTCAAATTCCGCAAACCTTAAGTTCTTAAGTACACTTGTGAAGCTCAAGGATATGGTTTAAGTGTAATTGAGGTACATGATTTTTATGATTTTATGTTTTATAAATTTTATCACCTAAAAAAGAATAAAAGGTAGAGTAATTTAAGATTTAATTCATCTACTACCTAGCAAGCCTAACACAAGTGCTTATTTCTACTTTCCAAACACATCCTGAACATGTATAGCATTGCTAGGCTACCAAACGTTAAGCGTTTCTGGGTTACCAAGTGCTACACATATGCTCGAGGTGGTCGTGCTTGTGTTCATTAACAACTAAAAAAATAATTGCTTAATTAAAATGCATTAAAGTAAAGTGCATGAATATCAAATGCATTAAAGGAAACATTAATCTATTCTCAGTGTTGTAAGGATGATCACAAGGGTTCATTTTTATTCCCGTCACACTGCTGTGCTTAGGTACATCAATGCTCGAACAAAGATCTGAAGACACTCAGACTCCTAATGTGGGCACTCAGAATATATTCTAACTCTAGAGAAAACAAACTATAAGAGCATTTCCATCTATGAAAAAAAATTGATATGAAAATTGTGAGCCCAAGCGCTATATTTATAGGCCAGCATATGCCTTGTGATATGGGATATTCAACATCGTGTCTTTGGATATGATATCTAATATCTAATATCGAGGCTCTAATGTCAAAGCTAGTCAAAACATTATTCATCATACTCCCATGACTGAGTGAAAAATCATTCTCAAGTGAAGAAGAGGAGGAACAAGTTCCTTACAAAATATTGGGAATGTATGAGATTATTGACTGACATATAGACTGAATCAGATGGAACAAATAGACTCCCAAGTGCTCAAGTGTACGGATTACAATCTTTTACAAAATTGGGTGTTCATGACAAGAGAAGAGAATACCCTAGACAAAATTGACATCCAACCTCTCTTAGTAGTTGAAGAGTAAGAGAGAAGATCCAACGATTATGAACGATCCTCGTCGTGTGATACTACTACATCATCCTTGGTGAAGATAGTCTTTCTTCCAGCCCATGCTTCACACTGTAATCACAACAAAATCATGGATTAGTGTGTAATGTGTAACATATAGCTTTGAATTACCTCATCTCGTCAGTGGTTACACTTGGCTAGGTTGTGATTATGGTAGATTGATTCCTTTAGTAGTGTTAGTGGGAAGACTGACAAATAGGGTAACATCAATAAGCGGTCCATTAAATTTGAAAAAGTTCTACACAAGGAAATATTTGAAGAGGGTGGAAGAATTCAAAACAATAAAAAGGAAAGCTCACTAAAAAATTTTGTGAAGATGTGCAAAATTGGATGCTGTTGATGGGGAGCTAAAACAGATTTAATTGTAAGAATGTCTAAGGATAAAAAACTTAACTAACCCAACCAAAAGATATGCAAGTGGTCCTCCCCAAAGTAGGCATAGGCATTTTATTACCCTTGCATGACTTCAAACCAAGGAGTCCATGGGCCTCATGGATGATTAATGGTTATAGAATGTTAAGTACAAAAACCCAGAAGAAACTACCTAAGAATTTTGACACTTTAAACTAAGGCATCAAACAAGAACATGAAACCAGTAGTGAGGTGAGACATGGAAAGCATAGATGGATGAGAGAGAGAGTGGAATGGAGTTCTTGATTAAGGTCACATGAAGTCCCTTGTGAATTTTATGGTTAAATGATTTGATAAGATTCATCCTTAGTCCAGACCAAAACCAACCATGTTTAGTGACTTCGCATCACCATTCAAAGACTAGTCCATCCCCGTAAGATACAAGAGTGCATCCACAAAACAACCAGCATTCCTTATTAGAGAAGAAAAGAGAAGTAAGAAGTGAGGAAGGGCCTTAGTTAGAGGGGACCTTTAAACATGGGTAACATGTCTTTCTAGTTCCATAACCAGTGCTTGTAGCCCATTTATTTTGTCTAAGGGGCATGCTTTGAATTCCCATTATTTTTTTTTGAAATGGGAACACACCATGCAAAGAATTATTTGTTTATTATGTCTAAGGGGTGTACTTTGAATTTCCATTGGTTGTTGTTGTTTTTTGAAATAGGAACCACACCATGTAAAGACTTATTTGTTTATTGTGTCTAAGGGGTGTGCTTTGAATTCCCATTATTTGTTGTTATTTTTGATGAGAACCATGAAAACACACATGCACCCAAGAAAGTATAAAAGCACAAAGAATACAGAATCCCCTTGAAGTCACACCTTGTTCAAACCTTTGAATCCTTTCCAAATATAGAAACTATGAAAGTCAAAAATTTGTTATAGTTTTATTAATGAAAAAGGGACTGTACATTTCCAGAACAAAGAAAATCATAGAGTTTGTGGATGGGTGAATGTTGCGGACTCACTGCCTATTGCATGAAAAAGAAACCATGTCCTAGTTATCAGTAACAAAATTCAAAGCTAGAATCCAAACACCAATAATCAAATAAAAAAATAGTGCATACCACCATCAAACAAAAAATTACGATTGTGCTTGGCACTTATCAACAACAAGTTAGAAAAATGCACTAGAATAAAAAAAATATAAAAGAAAGTGCAAAATATGTAAGAAATAGAAAAATGTACTAACGATGATGTAAAAAAATTAGAAAATATTAATAACACGAAAACAAGAAGATGTAAAATAAAGAATGTGTAAAACACAAAGTTGTAAAACAAAAAGGATGAAAAACTGAGGAGTCACTTATATAGTTTACATGGATGGCCATCTCCCCCATGACTGAGTTGAAAGGAGGAGATCCAACATATTGAGTGTGGTTGTCCATCTAACGAGGCATGTGTTGTATTAGCTGGCTTATGCTCGTGGAAAAGTTTGACTTGTTGCATGTTGACCAGTTGTTTCTTGTCTGGGCTCTTAGGTTTGTAGATCATCATGGCCCCCAAAGGAAAAGTTTCATAAATTATATAAGGTCCTTCCCACAACATTTGGAACTTAGTTTATTGAGGTATGTGTGTGGGGTTTCAGTAGACAACCTTGTCTCCTGGTTGAAGTTTGACTTTTCTGATTTTAAGGCCATGACACTTTTTGTTGTAGGCCTTGTGCAACTCGTTAAATGATAGGGCCATCAATCAATTTTTGTCTAGCAAGTTGAGATTCATTAATCTTTTTTTTTTTTTTGTGCTAGACTCAAGTCAAAGTCGAGGTCACAAGTTGTTGAAAGTGTACAGAGCTTGGATTGAATAGGAGGGGTTGATAATTTTCCATACACAAGCTCATAGGGAGAGTAGCCTATAGGAAGTTTCCATGTTGAGCGGTAGGCCCAAAGGGCATCGTTGAGTTTTGTGTTGCAGTCTTTCCTATATTTGATGATAGTTCTTGTTAGAATCTTTTTGATTTCCCTATTTGTAACCTTAACTTGACCATTGGCTTGGGGGTGGTAGGGTGTTGTGAGTTTATGTCCAACCCTCAAGCATTGCATGAGCTTTCGAAAGGTAGTGCCTATAAAGTGAATTCTATTATTAGAAATTAATGCATGTGGCACACCAAACCTATTCACAACATTTTGTTGTACAAACTAAGTAGCAGTAGAGGATGTACAATCGGTGATGGCTATTGATTCTACCCATTTCGTACAATAGTCAACAGTGACTATGATGTACACCTTTCTATTTGACATGGGTATGATGGGACCCATGAAATCAATGCCCCAAATGCTCAAGGATTCCAATGGTTGAATCCATTGGTAAGGTTCCTCCATTCAAGTAGTCATTCCACCATCTCGTTGGCTGCATTCACAAGAGTGGACATATTGATGAGCATCCATGAAAATTGTTGGCTAATAGTACCCTACCATTAGAATTTTAATGACTATGCATCTCCTAGCATAGTGGCCCCCACAAAGACCTTCATGAGCATCTTAGAGAATGCATAGTTGATTAGCATTAGGGACACACCAACAAACTAGACCATTAGCACACACCTTGTAGAGATGTCTTTTGATCTCTATGAAGCATTTTACTTGGTGAAGAAATTATTGTTTCTTCTGGTGGTCCAACCCTTGTGGCATCTCTTGGGTGAGAAGATAGGTGAGAATGCCATCATACTATTTAGTTTCATTGGGCAATTGTGCAATTATAGCCTTGGAAAAGAGGACTTCATGAGGAAACATATCAAATAATGAGCTTTCTTCCTCTTTGTTGTCTCATTGTAACTGAGACAAGTGATCAGTGATCACATTCTTAGTGTCCTTTCAATCTACCATTGTAAGGTCGAATTCCTATAAGATCACTAGCCATTGTATGACACAGGGGCTTATTGGCTTATTCATCAAGAAGCAGATGATGTTGTGATTTGTGTGCACAAACACTTTGTATCCAAGCACATAATGTTTAAACTTTTCTAGAGCAAACACCACTGCCATTAGTTTTTTTTCTGTAGTGTTGTAGTTCAATTGTACACCCATAATGCTTTGGCTAGTCTAGTGGATGTAATATGGACATTTCTTATCATCCATCTATGTAAGCACAGCTCCCAAGGCATAATTTGATGTAGGTATCATAACTTGAAATGGTTTGAACTAGTTGGGTGCTTGTAGAATTGGATTTTTTACAAGTTTCTTCTTCAGTTGTTGGAATGCTTTTTCACATTCTGCAGTCCAGAAAAATGGAGCATATTTCTTTGTCAACTCCACCAACACTTTTGTGATCTTAGAGAAATTCTCTATGAATCACTGGTAGTAGCCAGTATGTCCAAGGAATGATCGAACATTTTTGACAATTTCTGGTTGGTGGGTTATTCCTTGGACGACCCTTATTTTCTCAGGGTCTACCTCAATTCTTGCTTGTGAGATTCAATGCCTCAATACAATGCCTTCCTGGACCATTAGATGACTCTTTTACCAGTTGAGCTTGAGGTTTGTCTCAACACGTTGTTTTAGTATTTGCTCAAGGTATTCCAGGGCTTGCTCGAATGTAGCTCCATAGGTGGAGAAGTCATCCATGAAGACTTCCACATCACTATTGATTTGTTGTTGAAAAATGCTTAAAACCAAGTGATGAGTGATGAGGTACCCTTATGCCCAACCATACGAATCACAAAGTGTTCATGCACGATCCGGTTGAACTCCATGGAATTTGCGGTTTCTTGTGCACTAGCCCTCTAGGAGGTGAATCTTGCCTTAAGGTCAATTATTGTCTTCCTAATTGCACTGGTGACATACATTGGTATGGTTAAGTGTAAATAAGGCATATGATTTTTATCATTGTGGTATTTAAAGAGAGATAAAGTAATTTGATTAACTAATTTAATTTAACTAATTAACTAGTCCTAACATAAGCATTGGGTCCCACTTTTTGCACATGTCCTAAACGTATGTATCCACTATTGGGTTACCAAGTGCTATGCTACTGGGCATACTAAGCAACAACACTACTGGGATTACCAAGTGAATATGTGCTACGCTTGAAGCAGTTGTACTTATGTGTTTAATCTATCTAGCTTATCTTTTTTAATTACTTCATTAGCTTAATTATTGAAAAAACATTTAATAAATAATTGAAAACATTAAATGCATAAATGAAATATTTAAACTATCCAGAATGCTACAAGGTTTATTAGAAGGCTTATCTTTATTACCACACAATGTTGTGCTTAGGTAAAATAATGCTCGAATAAAGATCTGTACACTTAATGACTCTTACTACAGGCACTTGGGAGAAAAATTCTAACTCTCAAATGAAAAAACTACAAGAGCTTCACTACTACTGAACTCTTATTTCCATAAATGTGGCTAGTATGCACGTATTTATAGCCAAAAAGTAGACACTATGTCGACAGGGCCTCATTGATGCATGATATGATGTGTCAATGAGGCCATGTCGACGAGGCCTTGTTAACATTGCTAACAAAACCGGAACTCATCATACCCCCACAATTGAATAAAAACTTGTCCTCAAGTTCTTGTACAAAATTTGAAAGGTATGGGATTATTGACTAATCTTTTACAAACAACATAGGCTGACTTGACAAAAATGGAGTGCTTGAGTGTACAAATCAACACATTACAAAAATGAACATGATGATATGACTCTTCAAAATTGGACAACACGTTCTTTGATGGCATGAAGTTTGGTGGAGAAGATTAAACATTCCTAGGCGGTGGTGGCTCCTGAGGTTCTAAAGGACCTTCACCAGCTTCATGTATGTGTAGCAATTAAGGTGGTTGTAGTTGTCTTGCTTCTACTGCAACTTCTAGCAGGAGGCGGAAAGCATCCAATAGTGCTTTCATTTTCTTCTTCTTACTTTTAGGATCATGCATCGTCCATGCAACTTTGCCAATGTGGATCGAAACAAGCACATTCTAGGGACATGGAACTGCTAGAAACAACTCCTCTGCATTGATAGACTAGGTAGAAAATTTTTTGCATTTAATGTCGAATGCTCTAACTGTATCCTTCAGCTCTTGGTAATCATTCATCCTTTTGGCTAGGTTTTGAGCAATTGATCATTGATCTATGAATCGTGCTTTGAGAACTTTGAGTTTAACATTTGTAGTCTCAAGCTTCTACTTGGTGTGTTTATGGTGCTTGAACTCTGCCTTGTATAGTAAATATGAGCTAGCCACTTGTTTCTCTAACTCTGATTGCAACTGTCCAGTAGTTAGCATAGCTAGGTTCGCATAGCGAAGATTGGCCAAAACCATGTATTCTATCATTTCTTCTATTTGCAACTCCTTTAGGCAGATCTCTACTTTGTTGTAGGCATTAATCCCATCAATGATAAGTTGCCAAATTTCTTTTCCTTGTTGAAGTTGATGGAAAGCTTCATTTATTTTTTCCTTTGCCATTTGGATGTGCTTCTCGTTTACTTCTTTCTGCAAGCTAACCTAGTCTCTATAGTGATTTTTAACTTTTTCAAATTTTAAAGCTTCATTCTTCCTCACAGGCAACATTCTCAATAGCAGGTTTCTAGTGCAAGAAATGAACTTCTTCCATTGACAGATTTTGATTCTTTGTAGCCAATTTCCTTAATTCCATATTCACCTTGGCTAGTTGCTCCTACTATTGATGAATTAATTCTTGCATTTGTTCCTTTAGGGCATCAACATTGCACAATTGATGATTTTATGTGGTCAGAGCTTCATTCTCCTAGCGCATTTGAGCCAAGTCCTTCTAAATTGAATATGTCTTTACTTATGCTACTGATTGGCTAAAGATGGCCATCACTACTTCCTCCTCAGCCTTTGTGAATCATTCTTTAAGTTGTTGGAAAGCTTCATCTTTGGTTATTGTTAAGCTAAGGAGTGTAGGATTAGTAAGGCAGGCACATATTTCGACAACCTCCATGGCCAAGCGTGGATTTTATGCTTGAGCCATTTCGAGTTTCCCCTCCAGGATGATGCATTTTCCCCTTGCTTCTAGCAACTCTGATTGGATTGTGGTAATGTTATCTAGAAAATTAAAGATATCTAGAATCAATTGCCTAGTCCCCACAAGTTGATCTAGCAATTCTTTGTGTTGGGCTGCATTTAGTTTTTCACTGATCATGCCTATAGACTTTTGCACATCTCGAAGTATAGATACATGCATTAAGTGCTTTGATGACATGATCAGCAACTACTTCAACCACTCTCTTGCACTTGGTGCTGCATCACTACTACAGTGGCTCATTTACCTTCCTCCAAATGTACCAAAAAGGAGGTAGTATTCCTAGAGATTTCTAAAAATAAATGGTGTTGTGCTAATGACACCATCACCTCTTGAGGATTAAGACTAGACCTTGCAGGCAACTGTGTTCGTTGGGTAGAGAATACTGGTCCACCCCTCTTCATTTGGTTGATTTTTCGAGCCACCTCATTAAGGTGACTCATTGTTGGTTGGTACATGGATGGATCTACACTACTTGTCCTTACATGCTACTCTTGCTCATGCAAGAGCTGCTCTTAGATTTCGTGTAAGTGCTCAATGGCTGTGTAGGCCTCCAATGTTGTTTCTTGAGTAGGCGGTGGAGGTGGCGACTACTCCTCTTCTTGAGTTGTAGTCTACATCTTTTCCTTCATGATTTTAGACCATGAAGCAAAAGGAGCATGCCTAATTATGTCGTTGGCATAGTAGATAATTCTTGTCATTCTATAGAGTTTCTAGATGAGGCATGGAAAGGGAAAATTTTTTCTTCCATGTTTGTTTTCCTTGAAATGCTTTTTGATTTCCAAATAGATGAGTTGTAGAAGGTTCACAGGAAATCTCCTGCTTAGAGTGACACATGCTCAGGTGGAGAAGGTGAACACTTTTTTGGGCCTCACCATGGGATTAAGATGATAGGTTGCAATTTTAAAGTAGATGTGTTTTACTGGTGTGAGAGCACCGCACTCCTTACGGTTGACCCCATAACACCACTGAGTCCACTCCTTTTTGGCCTCAAGATCACCTTTCATTGATAGCTCCGCCAACTATGTCCCAATATTAGGCAACCCTAGTGCTTGTGTGATAGCCTTGGTTGAGTAGAACACTTGAATATCCTTGATTTTTACTGTGGACCCTAGTCTTTTATTGTTCCAGAAGAGATTTGTCTCTCCCATGTAACATTCCCTATTGGATGTGATGATTGACCACATGGAAGAGGTTTGCAGTTTTATTTTGATTTCTGCTAGAGTTTTCTCTAGAAATGGCCCAAAGTTTATTTCTTGGAGAATTGAGTGTTGCGTCTCTCGAGGCCTAATGATGTCAAGGCAAGCTTGAGTCAAGGTGACTTCAAGCCTTGGAATGGGTCTTGGTGCTTCCCCTCACTATGATTGCTCTCTTGGCACTTCTTCTTCTGGAATCTATCGAACAAATTCCACTTTGGGCTCCTCATGAAGAGGTCCTGTTGCATGCATTGCCTCTGGCGATTCTTGGGCTTGTTCTTGTTGGCCCCTTCTAGCTTTGGGTTGTTTCTCCCTTGGTTGAGAGGGTTCTCCTTCCTATGGGTACTTTGGTCTTGGTGCCATCTATAATCACAATAAGACCATGGGTTAGCAATCATTGTGTAACATGAAGAAATTGGGATACCTTTATCTCTTTAGGATAGTTACACTTTGCTAAGTTGTGATTATGATTGATTTAATTACTTCAATCATTATTTTAGTTATGTTTTATTATTAATAAATCATCCTAGAGGTTGTTGAAAGGGTTAACTTTTGAAAAAATTGATGTTTGTATATTGTTAAGGTTATTAATCCTTTGGGGGAGTTAGAAAAATTTTCAAAAAATTTCATCAAAAACATTAAGATTTGGGGCCTCCATGATAAAGAGCCTACCTCCTGTAACTGTAGGATCAAAGAACGGAGTGATTTGGACAAACGGTTAAAAAGTTAAGAGCTCTAGAAGGTTTTGGGCTCTAAAAAATGGCAAAAAATCCCTATGTGTTATGAGGCAAATGACAAAAATTTCTAAGTGTGTGGTGGTTTATATAGGATTTTTGCACTATGTCGACTAGGCCTTGTTGATGGGGCCTCATCGACATAGTTGACTATGTCAACGAGGCCTCATTGACGTAGTTGTTAACCACCATAGAGAATCATTGACTTTGGTCAAACTTGCAAAATACAAAGAGTTTTTGAATGAAATTAGATTCAAATGAAATCTCAAAAGGTCAAGAATAGTATGAAAATATAAGAAGAGGGTGTTGGAGCTTATAAATTTGGAAAAATGGAGAAAAATGATTCAAGGGATGAATGAAATAAAAGGTTAAGAAGCACTAAGTAGAATACATAATGGAATATGCGAAATATAGGATTGTAACAATGTCTAAGGTAAGGAACCTTAACTAACCAAACCAAGAGCTATGCAAGTGGGTCCTCCCCATAGTAGGCTCATGCCCTTGTTACCCTTGCACAACCTCAACTAAGGAGTCAGTGGGTCCCATAGTTGATTAATGCTCATGAAAAGTTAAGGACCAACCAAAAAGAATCTATCTAAGATCTCAAACACATTAGACTAAGACATAGAGCATAACATAGAACTCGATAATGAGGTGAGTTATGGTAGCATGGATGGATGATGGAGAAGGTGGAATGGAATTCCATATTGAGGTCATAAGAAGTCCCATGTGAAATTTGTGTTTAAAATGACTTGAAAGGATCCATCCTTAGTCCAAACCAAAACTAGCCACTTTCAATGACTTCTCATCACCACTCTAAGACCAATCCACCCACATGAGACATGAGAGTGCTTCCACAAAAAAATCACCATTCCATAAAGAGAAGAAAAGAGAGAAGTAGGAAGTGAGAGAGAGCCTTACTTAGAGGGGACCTTTAGGCATGGGTGCATGTCTTTCTAGTCCCATAACTAATGCTTGTAGCCTATTTATTTGACTAAGGGGTGTGCTTTGAATTCCCATCATGTTTTTTTTTTTTATTTTCTGGATGGGAACCACACCATGCAAAGGCTTTATTTGACTTCCTATTAGTGGTTGGAATGGAATGATAAGAAGTCTGTGAAAAACACTCAAGCACTCAAGCAAGTAGAAGATTACAAAGAGTATTGAGTCCCCTTGAAGTCACACCCTTTACAAACCTTTGAATCCTTCCTAATTTTGAAACTACCAAGGTCACCAATTAATTAAAAGTTTTTTAATGGAAGGAACCTCAAATTCCCATAACAAAGAAAACCATAGAGTTTATTGGATGGTTGGATGACGTGGACTCACTACTTGTTCCATGAAAAATAAACCATGTCATAGTCATTAGACATTAGAATTCAAAAATAGAAACCAAACATCGATAATCACAAAATTAAGCACAAACCATCATTAGTAAACAACAACAGTGGCACTATGTCCTGTGGCAATAAAGCAATTTTATTAGCAAAGTGGAAAAATATCACACTTGATCAAAACAAATAAAATAAAGTAAGATATATAAGAAAGTATGAAATAATCAAGAAAGGTTCAAAGGTACTAACAATGGTGTAAAAATAGAAAAAGTTGAAAATAAAAAATTTGTAAAAAAAAACGTGAAAAAAAAAGTAGAAAAACTGAGAAGCCATATGGATTGTTAGCATGGATGGCCATCTCCCCCATGACTAAGTTGGAAGGAAGAGATCTACAAAATGGAATGTGGTTATTCATCTATTGAGGTGGTAGTTGCACTAGCCTATCTTGGTTTGAGAAAAGGTTTTACTTGTTGAATGTTAACCAACTTCTTTTTATTTAGGCTTTCAGGCTTGTAGATCAACATGGTCCCAAAGGAAAATGTTTGATCAATTATATAAGGTTCCTTCCATAATGTTTGGAATTTTTCCTTTTGAGGTACATGTGTGGGGTTCCAATAGAGGACCTTATCTTTTGGTTGAAGTTTTACCTTTCATATTCTTAGGTCATGACGTTGCTTGTTGAATGCCTTGTGCACCTCATTCAAAGCTAGGATCACCAGTAAATTTTCATCTAGCACATTTAGATCAATTAATCTTTCTTTCTATGCTATACTTAGGTCAAATCCAGATCATAGGCTATTGAGAGTGTACAGAGCTTGGACTAGATCAGAAGCATTGGAAGTTTTCCATACATTAACTCGTAGGGAGAGTAGCCAATAGGGAGTTTCCATGTTGAAAAATAGGCATAGAGGGCATCATTAAGTTTGGTACTCCAATCTCTCCTATATTTCCTTATGGTTCTTGTTAAGATCTTTGTGATCTCCTAGTTAGTTACCTCTGTTTAACCATTGGCTTGGGGGCGATAGGGTGTTGTTAATTTATGTTCAACCTCCAAGCATTACATTAACTTTCTAAAAGTGGCACCTATGAAATGAGTTTCATTGTTAGAAATTAGTGATTGCGGAACCCCAAACCTATTTACAATATTTCGTTGTACAAATCTAGTAGTAGTGGATGATGTACAATCAATAATGCCTGTTGCTTTTGCCCATTTTGTGTAGTAGTTGACTACTATGATAATATATGCCTTTTTGTTGGACATGGGTGTGATAGAACCCATGAAGTCAACACCCCATATGTCAAAAATTTCTAGTGGTTGAATCCACTATTAAGGACCTTCCATTTGAGTGGTCATCCCACCATCTTGTTGACAACGTTCACAAGATTGGACAAATTGATGGAAATCCCTAAAGATTGTAGGCCAAGAGTATCTTGCCATTAGGATTTTTATGACTATGTATCTCCCTACATAGTGTCCTCCACAAGGTCATAGTGTCCTCCACAAGGTCCTTTGTGAGCATCCTAGAGAATGTGTAGTTGATCTTCATCAGGGACACACCAATGAATTAGGCCATCAGTGCACACCTTGTAAAGGTGTCCATTAATTTCCATGAAATATTTAGCCTAATGAATAAATTGTTACTTCTTTCTGAAGTCAAGATCTTGTGGCATCGCTTGAGTGAGTAGATAGATGAGGATGCCATAATACCACATTGTTGTTGTAGGTGTTTGGTCATTTATTACTCCTATAAAGAGGAGTTCATTTGGAAACTAATCTAAGAGCAAGCTCTCCTCCTCTTTATTATCCCATCTTAAGTAAGAGAGGTGGTCAGCAACCACATTCTTGGTCTCTTTTCAATCTACCATTGTGAGATCGAATTCCTACAAGATCACAAGCCATTGTATGATATAAGGGCTCATCATTGGCTTGTTCATGAGGAAGCAGATTGCACTGTGATCCATGTGCACAAATACTTTGTAGCCAAGCACATAGTGCCTAAAATTTTTAAGAGCATACAACACTACCATTAGTTCTTTTTTTGTGATGGTGTAATTTAATTGTGCTCCCAAAATGCTTCGGTTCACGTAGTGGATGTAGTATGGGCGTCTCTTATCATCCATTTGCATGAGTACTATTCCCAAGGCATAGTTAGATGCATCCATCATGATGTGGAAGGGTTTGGACTAGTTTGGTGCTTGTAGGATTAGTTTTTCTATGAGTTTCTCCTTTAACTATTGGAATTCATGTTCACATTCCTTGGTCTAAATGAAAGTTGAATCTTCCTTTATAAGCTCTACCAGCGGTTTTATGATCTTAGAGAAATTCTCTATGAATCTTTGGTAGTAGCCAGTGTGTCCAAGGAATGACCAAACATTCTTAATGAATTCTGGTTGGTGGGTTATTCCTTGGATGATCCTTATCTTTTATGGGTCTACCTCAATCCCTTTTTGTGAAATTCAGTGCCCTAAGACAATGCCTTCTTGGACCATGAGATGGCTCTTTTGCCAGTTGAGTCGTAGGTTTATTTCAGCACATCTCTTTAATACTTGCTCAAGGTGGTCCAAGGCTTGCTCAAACATAGCTCCATAGGTAGAAAATTCATCCATGAAGACTTCCACACTGCTACTGATCTTTTGCTAGAAGATACTAAGGACCAGGCATTCATATGTTGCAAGGGCATTACATAGATCAAATGACATCTTACAATATGTAAAAGTTCCACAAGGACTCATGAATGTTGTCTTGGCTTGATCTTCTAGCGTAATATGGATTTAGTTATAGCCACTATAACCATCCAAGAAGCTATAATAACAATGCCCAGATATGGTGTCCAACACTTGATCCAAAAATGGTAATGGAAAATGATCTTTAAATGTTGTCATATTTAATAACCTGAAGTCGATGTAGACTCATCACTTGCCACCTTTCTTTGGCACAATTACAAGTGGGCTAACCCACTCACTATCTGCAAAGGGATAGATGAACCCTACCTCGAGAGGAGTTGTTTAATTTCCTCCTTAAAAATTTGTTTCAATTTGGGGTTCAACCATCTCTACGACTGCCTTCTGTGCTTCATAGTCGAGTTAATGTAAATGCGGTGCTAGCATATCCTTGGATCAATTCCTGTTAACTTATGATATGACCAAGAAAGGATGTTGGCCATTTGTTAACCACATTTAATAGATTTTTTTATTTAGAAGCAAGTTTGGCATTAATTATGACTAGCTTACCATTGTTTAAGAATGCATACTCCATGCCAGTTGGTAGAGTTTTCAACTCTAGGGGCTCTTGCTTGAAGTTATCAAGGATTTTCAAATCTCCCCAACAAGTATCATCATCTTCATAAGAGAGTTGGGGATGAGCTTATTCAAGTTTATCCATGCCTTTAACATAAGCACATGTTAGGCTCTATGTTGGTTCCATGCATAATGTGTTGCTATTTGAGTTAGCTATCAGCCACTAGGTGTCCTCCTATTTTGTGACTATTGTGTATAAACACTTTTGAATATTGATTTCTTGTGCACATTGATTTCATGATTTAATGTATGTACTTTTGATGGAACAAATCCTTTGCACATAATTGCATCTGTTATCGTTGTATGCAATGCATGGAATAAACTTCTTCTTTATGTTTCCTAATTCATTTTTTTGGATATTTCTAGAGAGAGATCCCTTTATGTCCATATGTGTGTCAACCATGCTTAACCAAGTTCTTTCCATAATGATGGGGAAGTCACTTTTGCAGTTTTCAACCTTGATCACTAGAAAATCACCAGGATAGGACCACCCACAAACTATGGTTACAATGTTCTCTATTAATCCCAAATGGATAGTAATTAATTGATCTACCAATTCTAGATGAATGTTGCTCTTCTTGAGAGGTGGTAGGTTCCAAGCCTTGTACATTTCATGGGAGATGAGATTAACTCTAGAACTAGAATCAAGAAGAGCCTTACATGGCTCATGTCGAGCAATCTATAGGTAAATGAGTGGACTTCTTGGGTCATATCTTTTCCTGGGAAGATTGTCAGCCTTGATCTAATCGAAAACAACATGAGTTAGCATCACAATGCAAATTCAAGGTAGCATTTGGTTTGAAGGGTGATTGAAGGTATTTGATCCAAAGGATGAGGGTATTGAAGAAGCAAGGAAGCTAGCCACATGAGGTTGTGATGGTTTAGAAGGACTATTGGGTTGGAAAAAATATCGTTTCCTAGATTGATTATCTAAACCACATGGTTGGAAGGTTAGATGTGAATGTACAACCCTTGTGACATTTCATTGCTATGGCTATGAAGGGATTTCACCTTGCATGGATGAAGTAGGAGGTAATTGGGTTGAAGGTGGAGGTGTGTGTGCAAATGAATGCAAAGGTTGGTATGGATATGGGTTTTTCCCTTGAGTAGATGATGAATGTGTTCAGTGGTACTCTGGAGGGTAATAGTTATGCTAAAATGAGGTATAACTTGTAGAACTTCTTGGAGAGATGGGTTGCTAAACATAGTACCTGTATGAATCTGGTTGCTTATAAGGGTACTACTGCCTTGGTAGTAGTATTTTCCATGATTGTGATTGGTACCACTACTGGTATTATTCATATGATTGTGGTGGAGCTCTACTTGAGTAGTAAGCTTGTTTTTGTTGGTGGAATTGTCTTGGATTGCCTTGAGGATAAGGCAATCGTCTGGGTGCTTGCTTACATGTTAGTCAAGGATTCAATGTATACATCCTAGACTCTTGTAATTATGACACCACAAGGTAACATCCCTTTGGATATTCATATTGACAAATGTCACAACCAGCATCATCTTCAAAGTTTGTCTCCATAACTTCCACTACGATAGCAACTTTTCCCTAACCTCTTTAGTAGGTGCATTTAGCTTCTTTTTGTGTTCTACAGTTATGATCACTATTTTTCTCTTTGGATTCTTTAGAAATCTTCATAGCAGTTTGAAATTTTTCATCCGAAGAGTTTCATAATGTATCAAACTTTGCCAAAATATCAGAAAATATTTTTGGATGGGCAAGGTTTTTCTGTTCTCCACTTTATTAAGTGGTGACTCCTCATTGTCACAAAATTGGACCTCCTGTTTTCTGATGGAAGGATTTCTATTACACTCTTCTACACTTTCTCTTTTTCGCAACTCACCTCACCTTCTTCCTTTACTACCTACTTAATTAGCCTTTGGATTTGATGAGCTTGTAGTTCAGACAATCTTCCTTGGGCATACATCCCAAGAGTTCTTTTAGTTTCTGCTTTGAGCCCATTTATGATGTGGCAGAGTTATTCCCTCTGAGAATAATCATGGCTAGGGCATTGGTGTAAGAGTGAATAGTATCAACCCATGGTGGCATCCAAGGGCTCATGTGTTCCCTATTTCCAACCTTGGATTTTCCTTCTGAGATTAGAAACTTCAGAGTATGTTTGGTATTTGTCATTAAATAACTCTAATATGGTACTCCATTGGTGAATGGATTATGGTTCTAAGGACTAGTACTAGCTTTCAACTTCCTTGATAAGTGTCATATGGAAAAGCTTAAGTTTCTACCACTCATTTTCTATATTCTATAAGGCACAAGCATCATGGAAAGCTTGTAGGTGTGTCTATGGATTAGAATTGTATCCCCCCCTCAAATTTTGGGATATTATTCATGTCTAAGCACTTGATCATACTATCTTTCATATGCCTAGTTGGAATTATAATTGCCTCTACAATGTTGAGCATACTTCGAGTTACCAACAAAGGTTCATCATTGTCATTGCATCGATGACACCAATGATGGTATTGGCCACACCTTCAATCTTGGTGGCCTTCACGGTCATTGTTATCTCGTTAATCACCTTCATCATGATTATTTTGACTATGGATTCTATGAAAATTGAAAAATGAAGAGGAATGTTTCGAATTAGATGAAGAGGATGGAGGAAAAGGTGAACTACCATCACCATCACAGTGTCTGCCATCACTTTTTCGCTCATTACGATCCCCATCCTTAGATCCCTTGTCATTGTGATGCTTGCCTGAGTTCCTACCTTAACTATCACTTTTTTCTAAATGTGTTTTATGAATAGTTGATTGCAGGTTTAGGGTTAGATCCTCATTACCAACAACAAGGGGTGGAGAATCTTCAAAGGGACTATCCTCATTGTCATCTTGATCTAGTAGGAACAAGGGATTAGTGAAATGTTTTCCCTTTGTAGCCTTATGGAGCTTCTCTTGACTTTGATCTCGCTTGCATTATGTTTTAGTGGGACATTAATCCTAAGTGTCATAACCATCCACACCATATTCTTTATGAAGATCTAAGATTCCCAACTTCTTAAGAGTTTGAAGCAGCATCCTAGGTACAGATCGATTAGGGGGCAAGATGATGTTGTCATCCATATCATGCCATCACATCTATTCATCTTGATGTAGGATGAAGGTGAAGTCTGGTACATACTCATTTGGATGAGTATACACCACTTCGCACTCCTGCGAGACCAATGGTTTGACATCTTCATACTTGTAAGAAGAAGAAGACATTTTGCAACATGAATAAAATGTTAGTGTGTTTTTATAATTCTATGTATAGTGGGAATGCTATTGACCTTGAGGTTCATACAACAATATTAATAGTATTCACTAAACCTAAATAGTGCATGTTTCAATAAACAAAGTCCTTGGTAATAGCACAATGATGAGTGGTGAGGTACCCCTACACTAAACTATACGAATCACAAAGAGTTCATGCGTGATCTAGTTGAATTGCATGGACTTTGTAGTTTTTGGTGCACTAGCCCTCTATGAGGTGAATCTTACCTTAAGGTCAATCATTGTCTTCCTAATTACACTTGTGACATACGCTGGTACGGTTAAGTGTAATTGAGGCATATGATTTTTTATCATTTTGTATTTTATGATTTTGCTATTTAAAGAGAGATAAAGTAATTTGATTGACTAATTTAATTTAACTAATTAACTAGTATCTAACTAGTCCTAACATAAACATATGGTCCAACTTTCCACACACATCCTGAACCCACGTATCCACTGCTAGGTTACCAAGCACTACACTACTGGGCTTACCAAGCAATAATGCTGTTGGGATTACTAAGCGAATACGTGCTACACTTGAAGTGGTTGTACTTATGTGTTTAACCTATCTAGCTTATCTTGTTTAATTACTTCATTAGCTTAATTACTAAAAAACATTTAATAAATAATTAAAAACATTAAATGCATAAATGAAATATTTAATCTATCTAGAATGCTGCAAGGTCTATCAGAAAGCTTGTCTTTATTACCGCACACACTATTGTGCTTAGGTATAACAATGCTTGAATAAAGATCTGTACACTCAATGATTCCTACTGTGGGCACTTGGGAGAAAAATTCTAACTCTCAAATGAACAAACTACAAGATCTTCACTACTATTAAAATCTTGTTGCCATAAATGTGGCCGATAGGTGTGTATTTATAGCCAAAAAGCAAACACTGCATCGACGGGGCCTCATCGACACATCATATCATCCATCGACAAGGCCATGTCAACGAGGCCTTGTTGACATAGCTAAAAAAACTACAACTCATCACAAAGTATTGGAATGTAACAAGGGCATTGCATAGACCAAATGGCATCTTGCAATACACAAAAGTCCCCTAAGGACTCGTGAATGTTGTCTTGGCCTCATTCTTTGGTGCAATTTAAATTTGGTTATAGCCACTATAACCATCTACAAAACTATAGTAGTAATGCCTAGATATTGTG
Source organism: Gnetum montanum (assembly GCA_015680685.1). Classification (NCBI taxonomy): domain Eukaryota; kingdom Viridiplantae; phylum Streptophyta; class Gnetopsida; order Gnetales; family Gnetaceae; genus Gnetum; species Gnetum montanum. Next base: position 262,855 of record MNCI01005642.1, on the reverse strand, counting down.
TCTAACACTTGATCAAGAAATAACAATAGAAAATAATCCTTGAATGTTTCCATATTTAATAGCTGAAAATTGATGTAGACCTACCACTTACCTTCTTTCTTTGGCATAATCATGAGTGAACTAATCCATTCATTATTTACAATGGGATAAATGAACCCTGCCTTGAGAAGTTGTTTGATTTCCTCTTTGACAATCTGCTTTAGTTTGGGATTCAATTGCCTCTGTGATTACCTCTTTAGCTTCATGGCCAGATCAGTGTAGATGCGATGCTGGCATATCCTAGGATTAATCCTTGTGAGTTTAGGATATGACTAGGCAAAAGCTACTGACCATTTTTCAACTACATTCAACAACATCATTTTTTTATTTTGGAGCAAGATTTGCATTGATTATGATCAGATTCCCATTTTTTAAGAACACATATTCCATGTCGACTGATAGTGTTTTTAGTTCAAGGGGCTCTTGCTTGACATTTTTAGGAATTTCCAACTCTCCCTACTAGGTATTATCATTTACATCATCAGAGAGTTGGTGATGAATGTGCTCTAGTTCATCCATGCCTATGATATGTTAGGCTCTCAGTTGGTTCCATACAAAGTGTGCCACTTTCAGAATCAGCAGTTAGCCATTGGGTGCCCTCTTGTTTTGTGGCTGTTGTGTATAGACACCTTTGAATTTCTACTTCTGGTGCATACTACTTACATGTAGAGATGGATGCTCATTTTGCTGCCTAGAGTTTTTGCACACAATTGCACCTTGTATCGCTATATGTGATGCATGGAACTCACTTCTTCTTGATTTTTCTAAATGAATTTTCTTTAGAGATTTCTAGGGAAAGATCTCTGATGCCCATCCTTGGATCAATGGTGCTTAGTCATGCATTTCCCACGATGATTGGGAAGTTCCCTTTGCAGTTCTCCACCTTGATCACTATGAAATTAGTAGGATAAGACCACCCATAGATAGTGGTCATGATGTCTTTCATCAGTCCCAATGGAACAGTGATGGACTAGTTTGCCAATTTTAATATGATATTGCTCTTCTTAAGAGGAGGTAGGTTTCATGTAGTATACACCTCATTGGAGATTAGGTTGACACTGGAACTAAAATTGAGAAGAGATTTGCATGGTTCAGTCCTAGAAATCTGCAAATAAATGAGAGGATTTCCAGGATTAGCTAATTTCCCAAGAAGGTTTCTAGCATGGACCCAATCAGATACAACATGAGTAAGCATCATAGTATGGATCTTGGGTAGTATTTGGTTTGAAGGAGACTCAAAGGAAGTTGATATAGAGGAAGACAAAATAATAGGGTTGTTAATTGTAGGTGTAGTTGAGGGGTTATGTAGATTACGAGATTAAAAGAAAGGTTTTTTCTTTGATCAAGTATTCGAACCACTTGATTGATGAACCGGTTATAGGTTAACAACCCTCGTAGTGTTGTGTTGTTGCGGATGAGCTAGTAGTTCACCCTACATAGAAGAAGCAAGTGGTAGTTGTGTTGAGGAAGGAGGAAGGTGTGTAGGAATAGGAGGAGGATAAAGGTAAAAAGGTGGTATCCCATAGATGTGAAGAATGTGTTTGGTAATTATCAAGAGGGTTGTAGTGAGGGTGGAATGTGGAAACGTGACTAGAAGAGTCACATGGGGACAAGGGTTGCTAAACATAGTACCCATACAAATCAGGTCTATAAGGGTATTTTTGCCTTGGTGGTGCTAATGCCCATGACTGTGGTTGCTGCCCCTATTGATACTACTCATATGGTTGAAGTGAAGTTCCACTTGGATAATACTGTTGTTGCTAGTAGAATTGCCTAGAATTGCCTTGAGGATAAGGCAATCTTCTAGGTGTTTGCCTTTGTGCGAGTCATGGATTTAAAGCATACACCATAGATTCCTGTAAGTGTGACATTATGGGGCAACATCCCTTAAGATGTTCATATTGGTAGATTTCACATCCACCACCATCATCTAATTCACTTCCCACAACTTCTTCTATTACAACAATCTTGCCCTTACCTCTTTGATAGGCACGTTCAGCTTCCTTGCATCTTTTGTGCTCATGATCAGTACCTTGTTCTTTGGACTCTTCAGCAATTTTTAGCATAGCTTGAAATCTACTATCCGTGGAGTCCCATAACTAATCAACCTTGGCCATAATTTTAGATTGAAATTTTTTAAACAGCAAGGCTTTCCTATCTACCACCTCATCAAGTGTTGATTCTTCCTCACTATCACAAAATCAAACCTCCCTTTTTTGAATGGAAGGATCATGATTATACTTTTTTGCACTTTCTCATTTTCTCAATTCAGCTTCCTCTTTAGCTACCTACTTAATCAATCTTTGGATCTGATGGGTGCTTTATTTAGATAGTCACCCTTGGGCATAGACGCTAAGGGTTCTTCTTATTTTAGATCACAGCTCGTGTACAATGTGACAAAGTTGATCCAATTGAGAATAGCCATGGCTAGGACATTTGTGCATTAAGGAATAATATCAACTGATGGTAGCATCCAAGGGTTCATGTGTTCCTTTTTTCCATCCTTGGATCTACCTTCTTAAGTTGGACACACTGGAGTATGTTTGATATTTGTCATTGAACAATTCAAGCATTGTACTCCATTATCTGATAGATTCTAGTTCTAAGTACTAGTACCAATTTTCCGCTTCTTTAATGAATGTCCTTAGGAAAAACTTAAGTTTTTGCCACTCATTCTCTATATTTTGCAAGGCACATGCATCTTGAAAAGCTTGAAGATGGTTATGCAGATTTGAGTTGTATCCCCCTTTGAATCGAGGAATATTGTTCATGTCTAGCCTTTTGATCTGACTATTCTTTACATGCTTTGTTGGAATTCGTACTTTCTCTTTTCTAGGTAGCAAGAAGAGGCTCATTAAGGCCTCGATTTTGGTGCCTAAAATGCCCTCTACTACCCCTTCATTCATGATGTCACATCTCTCTTGAATGCCTGCACCCTTGGTCTTGTCTTGCCTGATGGTCCCTTCAATCATTTCAGTCACATAGATCACCTTCATCATAGGTTCACCCCTTGTAGTTGCAATTAGAGCTAGAAGAAGATGATGATGATGATGAAGATGAAGAGAAGGGAGGACTAGCACCATCATGGTGCCTGCTATTGCCTCTTCAGTGATTACAACCATGATCATGATCTTGTTTCTTGTTCACATCCCTGCCTTGACTTGCCTCTTTGAATTTTTCTTTGTCATTGGATCCATTCTTGCTAGAACCAGGATTGTGAATCATGGACAGTAAGTTTTGGTTTTGACATCCTTCACTGAAGTCAAACAGAGGAATTTCATTGAATGGAAAACCCTAAAAGAAAGGTTCTCCATCATATTTTTGGTACAACAGGAATGGGGAATGATTAAATCATTTTCCCTTCAGGGATTCATAACACTGTTCTAATTGGCGATCCTTGAGATGGTGTGCCTTGGTGGGATGATAATCCCTAGTGTCACTATACTACACCATGTACTCAGCATGAAGTCCTTAAAGACCCCATTGTATAAGCATTTTTTGGAGCATTTTAGGAATGGATCAATTAGGTGGTAACATAATGTTGCCCTTCATGTCACGTCATCATAGCTATTCGTCTTGGTGTAGGATGAAGGTGAAATTTGGTGCATACTCATCAAGATGAGCATATACCACTCAGTATTATTGGGGCATGAGCTAATGTACTTTGTTAGAGTTGAGTGGAGAATCACTCTTGTGAGAAGAAAAAATTTTATGTTAGAGAATAAAAACACAATGTGCTTTTAAATATTGTTGTGGTTATTTTTAAAGTATGATATGACTTTAAGGTTGGTTTCAACGATTTGTAATTTTCACTAAATCCTAGATAGTGCATGTAACAACTAAAAGGTCCTCAGCAACAGTGCTAATAATGAGTGGTGAGGTTCCCCTATGCCCAACCATACGAATCACTAAGGTGTTTACATGCAATTTGGTTGAATTCTGTAGACCTTAGGTTCTTAAGTACACTAATTTCTAAGACATGAAATCTAATTGGAGTGATCATTGTCTTTCCAAATACACTTATGAAGCTCAAGGATATGGTTTAAGTGTAACTGAGGTACATGATTTTTATCATTTTATGTTTTATAAATTTAATTGCCTACAATAAGAATGAAAGATAGACTAATTTAAGATCTAATTCATCTATTTCCTAGCTAGCCTAACACAAGTACCCATTTCCACTTTCTAGACACATCCTGAACTTGTATAGCACTGTTGGACTATCAAATGTTAAGCGTTTCTGGGTTACCAAGTGCTACATGTATGCTTGAGGTGGTCGTGCTTGTGTCATTAACAACTAGAAATTGATTACTTAATTAAAATGCATTAAAGGAAACATTAATCTATTCCCAGTGATGCAAGGATGATCAAAAGGGTTCATTTTTATTCCCATCACAGTGTTGTATTCAAGTACATCAGTGCTAAAAAAAATTTGTACACACTCAAACTTCTACCATGGGCACTTAGAAAATATTCTAACTCTAGAGAAAACAAACTACAAGAGCTTCACTATTTATGACAAAAAATTGATATGAAAATTGTGAGCCTAAGCACTATATTTATAGGTCGGCATATACCCTGCGATATTGGATATTCGACATTGCATCTTGGGATTTGATATCAGGTATCTGATATTGGAGCCAGTCAAAACATGATTCATCAATCGGAAGGCATGTTTTCCTATAGCCTATGCATCCAGTCTATTAGACCTAATGTGATGAAAATAAAATTGTTTCTTGCCTTCTACATGAAACCATATTTATGTTAAAACCTTTTGCTTTACTAGCTAACCAATATTGTTAGGATTTTGCTACACATCCTCCCAAGAGATATTTCATTTTCTCAACTATTGCATTCTGTGAAAATGATAGTTATGGTCTTGTAAATCCTTAAGAACTACTTTAGAAAATATATCTTTCTTTGAGATATATAAGTTATGTGTATTTAATGAATTAACACAAGGCTTTTGCTTCTAAAGATAATAAATCACATTTACATAACAATATTGAGTAAGGTGTATTCATCTTCACCTTTAAGTTACTGTGAAAAAAAGGTTTTTGCACTCTTTCAATACCTTTTCAAACTTTAGCACTGAGTCCAAGTCCCTAAATAACACATCCATACAATATAGTAGGATAGATGATAGTTTGAAATATTTATTTTTTGACCTTCCAAGCATAGAGTTCTAAATCTTTGCACTTGCTTTTAAAAGCATGTAAAGCCTTGAAACCTCATACTATTCTTTCTTTAATGCACTTCCCCTAGATGTAATCATTCATAAAAATGATATCCAAATATTTAAAAGAATATACTATTTGCACATTAGTACCTCCAAAATAGAAGTTATAACAAAATTTTCTTATACTCCAGATCATCAATTAGGTCTTATCCACATTCACTTGAAGGCTAGATAAGCTACAATAATTTTCTAAAATATGCAATATATTTTACATAGTTTTTATAATAGTGGAGATCAAGGTAACATCATCTACATTGAAAAGAAGATTCATTGCTTAAGATCCAATTTTAATAGCATGACTATCTTACCCATTGCATAACCATTTCTACAATTCATCAATAAAGATACCAAAAAGAATTGTGGATAGCATGCTTAATGTATTTCCTTTTTCATGTACTCATTTAGATATTCCCTAATTTCAAATTTTTCCTTTAAAAAAAGTTTCTTGATTTCTATAGTCCCCATAAGAGAGACACAACTTACCTAAGAGATGGATTAAGCCTGATGCTGATGACACCATTTTTTATATTTATGTGGAAAAAGTATGGTCGAAATTAGGTTCAATATCATTATATTGCTAATTTAGTCATTTCTTTGCATCACAAATATCTTAGTTAATAACATTAACTTATCATTTAAGTGTGGGGAGATTAGATCACTCAAACTTTGTCCAACAAATTTATCCCAATAATGTGAGCAATGAAAAGTGTAAGTAATTTAAGGAACACTATGGTATGCCTTTAACCATTATTTTAAATTTCATTTTAAAGGTAAGAGATCTTTATTATGAGACTAATGTAATGTTTTAATAAATTAAGCTATCACTTTATTTGCCCTCAAGACGTATAGTCAAATGGGAGCTTTATAACTCAATAGTGTCCATTAGAATCAAACCCATAACTTAGAGTTCCCAAATTAAGAGTTTACCATTAGGCCAACACTTCATTGTTTAAATTGTTATTTCAAGTAAAACAATAGTAATATTTTAAAGAAATTTCATATCATAATAAAATTTCTACATAGTATAAGAAAATGATCATAGTAAATTTTAGAAAAGAAAATAGTCATAACACAAAGGAGAAGCTTCTTGGTCGTAGTAAATCATATAAGATAAGGAGGAGTTGTGTGGTGACAATAAATTGTATATCATGGTTGTACCATCCTTTTTTTGGGTTTTTCGTCTAAAAGAAATCTAGCATGCCACTTAAAAATCTTTTCACCACATATCATCCTTTAGATATACTATTTGAGTAAACCATGAGCATGTTCCATGATATCTAATTTACAATTTACACTAGTGAAAATATCTTAATGATGTAAACATCTATCTCAAATTTGCCTCATCCATAAATCAGGTTGAATCATTCCTAAGATTTTCATTTTCATAAAGGAAAAAGATTCTCTTGGACAAAATATAAATATATGGCTAAACTAGTTTTTAATTTCTCTCAAGGATCATTTTAGAGGTATTTTTTTCTTTTATTAAATCCTTTATTTATTATTATATCTATGATCTTGAACATTTTAAGATAATTTTATATGCTTTCAATTATCGAAATATTCAATATATCTTATATTTTTGGTTAATTTTTGTATCAATACCCATATTTTGTCATTGATTTTTTCATGTTTTCAAGTTAATTTGACATAATGTTATGTTCTATTTTAGTGATATGAATGTTTTATGTTGACTATATGCCTAAGGATCATGTATAATCATCTAATCCTAGTTTCAACAACCCCCTCATAAAAAAAATTATAAAAGCAATTTTACATATAGGAAATTTAATCTTACAAAGGCCAATTCCCCTTCTTGAACTATAAATGAAGGCCATGGTTCTCCTTGTAGTTATACATTTAGAACAATTGAGAATGTTTGAAAATGAATGATGTCCAATTTTCATTTCTCCTCTCTTGCTCTTTTTCTATTTCATGTGAACCACTCCACTTATCTACCATAAATCATCATTAATTATTTCATTCTCTTAATTATTGATGAGCAGTGAGTAGTCCATACACCCAACCATACAAATCACAAGCATTACACTAGTGATCCAGTTGAATTCCATGAGCTTTAGTTTCTAAATGCACCAATGAGCAAGGATAGTGACTTTAGGACATAATCGTTGTCTTCTTGGATTCACTTTTGTAAGTGCAAGGGTATGGTTAAGTGTAAGCCAAGGCACATGATTTTTATTTATTTTTTATATTTTTCTTGATTTAGTCTAAGTGTGGAACAAAGTAATTAATTGTGAATTAACTAATTAACTATATAATGTCTTAATCTAATTATCCTAACATAAGCATTTGGGCCCACCTTCCGTGCACATCCTTAACTGGTTATGAACACTATTTGGTTACCAAGTGTTAGGCTACTAGGCAAACCAAACGATAACATCACTGGGATTACGAAGCGTTAATGATATGTTCAAGGCCATTGTACTTATGTGTGCTTATTAAGTGTATTAATTAGCTAAGGACATGATTTTAAAATGCATAAACAATAAATTGAATGAATGGAAACATTAAACTATTCTTAAGTGTAATAAGGAGTTCCAAGAATCTCGTCTTTATTACTAGCACATCAAAATGTTTAGGTACATTGATGTCCAAATAAGGATTCATACAATCCTTGAAGTCTTACTATGGGTACTTAGAAAATATTATAACTTTGATGGAAGAAAACTACAAGAACTTGGCTACTCTATCAACTTAACATTGCCATAAATGTGATGGGTGTGCACATTTATATACTTAAAGACAGAAACTTCATCGATGCATCTAACCATACATCGATGGGTGCTGGTTGACACAACTTATCAAGTGATTCATCATACCCCCACGATTGACTGAAAACCCATCCTCAAGTGAACAAAAAATAAGATCGAGTTTCTTACAAAATTGGAAAGGTATGGAATCATGAATTGACTAACTCTATTGACTGATTCTAAGTGCCAAATTGTATGGAATCACAATGATTACAAAAATGGATGTTCAAGATAACAAAAGTGAACACCCCTATAAAAATAATAGCTAGAATCCTTTGGTGGTGATCAGACGCGATATGCACTGAGCCGCGATATCACGTACGTGATATCGCGGCCGCCACGATATCGCATCCCTCGCGATATCGCATCCCTCGCGATATCGTGTACGTGATATCGTGTCGTCCCCTGGGATATCGCGTACGCGATATCACGGTCCGCTGCCATATCTATAAATAAGAGGCAGTACTCCCCTTATTTCCGAATCCTAGCTAGAAGTAGCGAAGCTCTAGCAATTTGAACACTCCAGAGTTAGATTAATTTCCCATGTGCCCGTAGTAGGAGTTCTAGAGTGAACGGCTGTTTATTCCAGCAACTTTGTAACCTGAACACAAGTTGTGTACGGCAATAAAGACGAACTTGATTGGATAAACCTTGCAGTACATGGCTTTATTTTATTGTTATTTATTGCTTTCCTAGTGCGCACGAGTACAACTTGATTACGAGCATCTACGGATGTGTACGGCTAGTCAAGGAATCGGCTGCTCATCGCAACGCGTGAGTACAACCTGATTACGAGCATTAGACTGCTTGGTAACCCAGTAGCGTATTCCAGGATCTGCGCTTGATAATCCCAGTGGTAGTCCAATGTGTGCAGCTAGTCAAGGAATCGGCTACTCATCGCTAGGCTAGAACGTGTGATAAGTACGACTTGGCTACGAGCACCCACGGGTGTGTACGGCTAGCCAAGGAATCGGCTGCTTATCACACTTAGGCTAAATAGGTGCCTCAGTAC
>MNCI01005642.1:217666-253516 GCA_015680685.1 Gnetum montanum | reverse complement strand
AGTTAATTAAGAACATAACTAACGGTAAGCAGCACACCATTAGGATGGCTTCTTCTCATGAAATCAACTCACCTAAGGACAACACAGGAGATGGTCAGCATCATACGCAGAACCTAGATCAACCAAGTCCTAAACAGTATATGATAACTTATACTCATCCCGATGAGTATATCCCTGATTACACTTTCACTCTCCATCAGGACGAACAGTTGCACTGGAGAGATTTGTTTGGTAATATAGTTTTACCACCAGATCGATCTGTTCCGAACATGCTTTTCTGTGGATTGGCACAGATTGGCATGCAGGACTTATTCGCTGAATACGTTGCTGGAAGATATCATATAAGGGATTATCACCCCACTACTTTGCAACGTATGAGGGACGCAAGGCAGGAGAGCCAACATTCACTGTTGAAGGGCAAGGTCCCCAATGTCATTAGTGAAATAGGAGACAAGAAACCCCTCACAATGGGTTTCTTAGAAAATGATGTTCCTCCTCCTCACTCTGGTGAAGAGGTAAAGCATCAGGGCCTTCGATCAACTGTACATGCTACAGGCTCTGATCACCGTGAGCACCAGCTGTTCATGACAGGAACAGCCACTCATACTAAGGACGGACACTTAGATCGTTACAACAATCGGGGCCGAAGCAGCCAAAGAGAAGGTAAGAAACATCGTCACGGTGATGGATCCCCTTCCTCTTCTCCTTCATCTCACCATTCACACTCTCCTTCCACATCTGGGCGTAACCATCGTGAGCATAACGGAGAGAGTAAAAGTAAAAGGGAAGATGAAATACCTCGACAAGAAGGTCGAGAGGAGTTAGGACAAGGGCAAGGATGTAGGGAAAGTAGGGAACCACCACGCAAACATCACAGACTTCATGAAAGAGATGATCATGACGAGCCCCTACTCGCAACCCGAAATATGCTTAACATAACAGAGGTAGTTAGGATTCCCACAAGGCACTTAAAGGACAGCAGGATCAAGCGTTTGGACATGAACAATATCCCACGATTTGAAGGGGGATACAATGCTGATCTGCAAAATCATTTGCAGGCATTCCATGATGTCTGTGCCTTGCAGAATATTGATAATGAGTGGCAGAAGCTCAAGTTGTTCCCAAGGACACTCACCAAAGAAGCAGAGAGCTGGTACCGAAAACCATCAAGAGGTGGAGTACGATGCTTGAATTTTTTAACAACAAATATCAAATGTACTCCAGAGTGTCCAATTTGCGCAAGCAGATCCAAGGTTGGAAACAAGGTGCTTATGAACCCTTGGATGCTGCCATGGCCCGTTACTATACACTGCTACATCGTTGCCTGGGCCATGGATACGCTAAGCGGGATCAACTTCGCCACATCGTGGATGGGCTAAGAAATGAAATGAACTCTTGGGACTTACGCCCAAGGGAGACTCTCCCAACTAAGAGCCCATGAAGTTGAAAGCTTGTTGGAACAAGTAGCGCAAGAAGAGGGTGAGCTACGAAAGAGAGAAATTACGGAAGAATACAATCGCGATCCCTCCCTTCGCAAGAAGGGAGTGAAATTCTGTGATGAGGAGGATGAGTCACCACTCGAAGAGTTGGTGAATCGGAAAACCGTGCCGATCCAAAAGTTAACAACCGAGGTATCGGCTAAGGTAGACCAAATGTGGGATTCCTTAGACTCACGAATAGAAACAGTCTTGAAAATCGTAGAGGAGTCTAAGGATGAGCAAAGTAGTGACAAAGGAAAAGTCAAGCGGAGAAACTTTAACCCTGCACATAACAAGGGTAAGGGAAAGATCTTTAACTCCGATGAGGCTGAAAATTCTGATTCAGACAATGACGGTGGATGTGAGGTCTGTTACTATGACCATCCTAAGGGATGTTGTCCAATTATCTCACATCTGCAGGAGTCTGGGGTGTATGCATTAAATCCAAGACTTAATCAACGGCAAACACCCCGAAGGTTACCTTATCCACAAGGTAACCCAAGGCAGTTCCACCAACCCTTGACGTATTATCCAAGTGGAACGCCTCCGCAGCCCATTGGACAACACCAGCAGTGGCAATACCCACAGTCATGGGGGATGCCACCGCCAACACATCAATACCCTTACCGGCAGCCTGATCCTTACGGTTATTATGTGCAGCAGCCAGTTTCTCCAGGTGACTCTATGGGTCACACTACCCCCCAACGTCACTACCAAGCTCGGGAGTACTTCAGAAGGACTCCTTCTCCTCCGGGAGACATCTCACATTCCGTCCATCCTCTAACTCCACCCGCACCTCTTCCTCAAGTAGTTCCCATAACACCTCCTGCTCCAACAATGCAAGGGGAATTGCCTACCCAACCGCAGCAACGTCACGCCGCGAGAGCTGTAAATATTCAGAGTGTAAATATCCAACTGGGTACTAGTTCTGGCGATAACTGTACAAAAAAGAGACCTTTTTTCAGAACTAAGAGCCCAGACAAACTCTCGCAACAACAAGCGGACGGGTACATGTATAGGCCTCTAACTACTAACGCTTCGGAGCACCCTTCAGTCCAAGGGAGTGTAACGCATACGGTTATGTTAACACATACCGTAACTGACTGGATCAAGGTAGGCCACCTTCCCAGGAAACTAACTGATCCTGGGAGTCCCTTTATTTATTTGCAGATCGCTGGAAATGCACCACATCGAGCTCTTCTTGACTCAGGTTCCGGAGTCAACTTAATTTCGCGAAAGATGTATCACGCCTGGAACCTGCCCCAACTTAAGAAGAGCAACATTCAACTAGAGCTGGCAGACTAGTCCATCACTATTCCCTTGGGATTAGTGGAGGACGTTATTACCACTGTGTGTGGTTGGTCCTACCCAGCGGATTTCCTAGTGATCGATGTTAACAACAACGAAGGGGACTTCCCAATTATAATGGGAAGGGCATGGCTAAGCACAGTAGATGCATGCCTTAGGATCCGCGATCTTTCCTTGGAAATCTCCAAGATAAACATATGTGGAAAGATCGAGAAGAGGATAGTTCCATGCATCACATACAGTGATTCATCGGGTGATGACACGGAGGAAATGTCTCCATGTCACAGGTGTGCCCAGGAAACTCTGCAACAAAGATGCCTGTATGTAGCAACCACACAAGAAGTAGTAGACACCCCGTGGTTGACAGCTTCTCATAAGAGCAAACAAATATGCATGGAACGAACTGAGGAAACTCATGCCAACAACCGTGGCATAGATACATTGGAACGTGAGCGTCGCCAACTTCCAACCCTGAATTTAAGATCATCAATTTGGAGAAGTTGGGCACTGCTTAGAAATTCAAATAGGCGCTCACTACTTCGGATCTCTCCCTCACAACTCAGTCATGGGGGAGATGGCCACCTATGCTAATCATATGGGGCCCTCAGTTCTTTTTCAGTTTTTGTTTTACACATTTTTGTTTTACAACGTTTTTGTTTTTCACATTTTTGTTTTACAATTTCTTTAACTTTTCTAATTTTTGTTTTACAAATTTCTTTAACTTTTCTTGTTTTTGTTTTACAACATCGTTATATTTTTCTATCTTTTTGTGTGTGTGTGTGTGTGTGTGTCTTCCATCATGTAAATTCGTCACCCAATAAGTGTTCGGGCCGATGGGATGAACTGTTTTTCATTAATTGCTAATGTTTGGTTTTTACCTTTAAGTTACAATGTTGATACTAAGGTATGTCTCTTTTGATACGGCACGTAATGAGATCACTTCTTCCATCCATCCATCAAAGTCTATGGTTTCCCTTGGCTTGGAAATCNGGTTATGGAACCAAAGTGTTCCCTCTAACTAAGGCCCTTCTCGCTTCCCATTCTCTCCATTGTTTCGTTGGAATGGTGGTGGCTCTTTGAAGATGCATCCTTGTTCTCCAAGTGGATGGTTTAACCAAATGCATTGATGCAAAGTCACTAGAAGTAGTTGGTTTGAGCCAGAGTTGGAATGAGATTCGCCAAGTCACATTAATCATAAAACACACAAGGGGCTGTACACCACCTTGTTCTTGGGATTCCATTCCATTTCTCTTCTCTCGATTACTCATATCGTTGTTGGTTTTACCATTAGTGTATATATTTTGGTTAACACATTGTTTCTTTTTGGTAAATTCTTGTGGTTAAGACTTTAACTTTTGTTCCAGATGACATTCCCTGGGCCTACGGACTCTTTGAATGTGGGATTGTCAGGGCATTAAGGGCATGAGCCTGCTTTGGGGAGGACCCACTGACATCCCTATTTAGAACCTTAGTTAACTTCTTTTCCTTAACATTTTGCAATTAATTTTACCTTTTTTCATTACCATTTTGACATCCACTTCACTGATGCCATAGTTGTCCCTTTTTACCTATCTTTCTTACTCCTTTTCTTTCTCCATTCTAACATTACCGGAGGTTTGCGATTAGTCATGGGGGTATGGGGCCTGCTTTTTCGATTTTTCTCCTAAGCCCCACATTTTTTCATTTTTCTCCTTAACCCCTACACCTTCGGTAGCCATCATCTACATTTTCCCAGATCCATATCAGCCATACCACAACCTAGCCAATGAACCTAAACCGAAGCAAGGTATTCTTTACTTCATGATTCAATTACCCTTGCTAATATATGATTGTGTTGTGTGTGTAGATGGCAATCATACAACAACGGAATGGATCTGGAGCAAACACTTGGAATGGGTAGCGCTGAAGCAGCTATGCAAGGAGTAGAATGGATAATGCGCTTACGGATGGACAATGGAAGGCGCAATCTAGGAGTGGCAGCAGCAAGACTCTTCTCTCTTCTTCTCTTCTACTCTCTCTCCTCTTTTCTCTCAGCTATCAAATGTGGCCTGATGTCATTGTAATAAGGTGTTCACCCTTGTTGTCATGAACACCAGTTTTGTCAAGTCTTGTAATAATGATCCATTCACATGTCATTCCATTAGTTCCATTTCCCCTCAATAATCCCATACCTACCTGATATCATTGTAAGGAACTCGCGGACGAGTTTTCATTCATTCATGGGGGTATGATGAGATGCAATATGCACTGAGCCGCGATATCGCGGCCGCCACGATATCGCATCCCTCACGATATCGTGTCGTCCCCTACGATATCGCATACGCGATATCTTGATCTGCTGCCATATCTATAAATAAGAGGCGGCACTTCCCTTATTTTCGCATCCTGGCTAGAAGTAGCGAAGCTCTGGCAGTTTGAACACTCCAGAGTTAGATTAATTTCCCATGTGCCCGCAGTAGGAGTCCTAGAGTGAACGGCTCTTTATTCGAGCAACTTTGTAACCTGAACACAAGTTGTGTACGGCAATAAAGATGAACTTGATTGGATAAACCTTGTAGTATATGGTTTTATTTTATTGTTATTTATTGCTTTCCTAGTGCGCACGAGTATGACTTGATTACGAGCATCTACGGATGTGTACGGCTAATCAAGGAATCGGCTGCTCGTCGCAACGCGTGAGTACGACTTAACTACGAGCATTGTGACTGCTTGGTAACCCAGTAGCGTATTCCAGGATCTGCGCTTGGTAATCCCAGTAGTAGTCCAATGTGTACGGCTAGTTAAGGAATCGGCTACTCATCGCTAGGCTAGAACGTGTGATAAGTACGACTTGGCTACGAGCATCCACGGGTGTGTACGGCTAGCCAAGGAATCGGCTGCTTATCACACTTAGGCTAAATAGGTGCCTCAGTACGACCACTTCGAGCACTTGCGTTACGTGTGGTGATCCCAGTAACGATTAGCGTTTGGTAGCCACAGTTGCATAGTTCAGGGTGTGTCCGGTAAGTGGGAACGGATGCTGACGCTAGTTAATTTAGACTTAGGACATTAGTTATAGTTAGTTAGTTTCTCAACCCTTTCCTTCATAGCTTAGGAGATAAACTGAAAAATACCAAAAAAATCATATACCTCAGACTTACTTAACCATACACCGTGACACATACAAGCAAGCCTGGGAAGACAACGAATGATTAACCCCAAGCGTTCCTTGTGGCATTAAGGCATTTAGTCTGCGGAGTTCGACCAGATTGCGCGTACACGCTCGTATTCATATGGTTGAGTGTAGGGGTACCTCGCCACTCATCAGGTGGCTAAAGATGAAGAGAAGATCAACTAGTGCCAGGAGGTGGAGACTCTTGGGATGTTGAAGGACCTTCTCCAACGTCTAACAATTATGGTGGTGGTGTTTGAGGCTAAGACTGTGATTTTCTTGTTACAATAGCTTTTGGTGGAAAGTGAAATGCATCCAACGATGCCTTCATCTTCTTCTCATTTCTCCATAGATCGTACATAGTCCATGCGACCTCACTAATGTGGACTAGTATAGGGATGTTCCATGGATAGGGCATTACCAAAAATAATTCCTTAACATTAACAAACCATGCTGCGAATTGTGTACGTTCAATGTTGAACATATTGACAAGGTTTTATAGTTCATGGTAGTCATTCATCCTTTTGGTCAAGTTCTCAACAACCGATCACTGGTTTGTAAATTAGCTCTTGATAACTTCAAGCTCTGCATTAGTTATTTTCAACTTCTACTTGGCATCATTTTGATTCTTGAACTTCACCTCATAAAGGAGGTATGAGTTGGCCACCTACTTCTCTAACTCTGACCTAAATCTTTGGGCTGTTAGCATCACTGAGTTCACATTATGAAGGTTAGCAAGCTCCATGTGTTCTATCATCTCCTCAATTTGTAAATCCTTTAGGTGGATTTTCTCTTTATTGTAGGAATTTAATCCATTAAAGATTAGTTACCATACATCGCCTCTTTAGTAGAGTTGTTCTCATTCATTTTTGCCTTAGCCAACGGAACCTCTTTCTCCTTTACCTCCTTAAGGAGCCCAACTTGGTCCTTGTAATGATTTTTTTACTTATTCAAATTTCAAGGCCTCATTCTTCTAGGAAGTCACCTCAATGACCATTTTTTGATGAAGCACATAGACTTCCTCCATTGAGAGATTGTGGTTATCTACTGCCAACCTCCTCAGATCCATGTTCACATTGACGAGCTACTCTTGTTGCTGTCTCAAAAATTTATCATCTAGTCTTTTTGCTCCTCGACATTATGTAGGTGGTGAATATCTTTGGTCAGATTTAGGTTCTCCTTGAAGAATTGTGAAATGTCCTTATTGGTGTTAAAGGTAAGAGCCTTCGATAAGAAAGTATTCCTTTGGTATAGATCCCAAAGGTTCTCCTAGTTTCAATTTTGAGCCCATCTATGATATGACATAGCTAATCCCGTTGAGAGTATCAATTGCCTAGGCATCAATGCAACAAAGAGTAGTACATGCCCATAGCCACATCCAAGGACTCATGAGTGCCTTGTTTCCACCATTGGATTTGTCTCCTGAAATTGGATACTCTGAAGTACATTTGATACTTATCATTGAACAGCTCCAACATCATACTCCATTGTCGAATAGATTCTAGTTCCAAGAACTGGTACCAGCTTTCTTCTTCCTTTATGAGTGTCCTTGGAAATAGTTTCAACTTTTGCCATTTTTTCTACATTCTTTAAGGCACAACCATCATTAAAGACTTGTAGGTGAATTTGTGGATTTGAATTGTATCCCCCCTCAAACTTAGGAATGTTATTCATATTCAATCATTTAATGTGGCTATCCTTCAAGTGCCTAATTGGAATCCTAATAGCCTTTGAAATATTTAACATGTTTTTAGTAGCCAGCAGTGACTCATCATAGTCATAATGGTATCTATGGCCCCTATCATGGTCATGGTGCCTATGATGAGTCGTGATGTGTCTTCATTCTCTGTGATGTTCATTCCTTGGTTGCTCATGCCCATGGTCTCTATTGTCTCAGTGGGATCTATGATCATCCCTATCCCATTTTTCATATTCATTGTGATTTCTATTGCCTTTGCTCCTCCTATCAGAGTTGGAGGAGGAAGAAAATGAGGATGATGATGAAGGCAAAGAGAGAGAAGAACTAGCACTAGAATGATGTCTACTATCTCCTCTTCTTTGATCCTTACCCTAAGCATCATGTTTATCTTTTTCTTGGTGCTTGTCATTATTTTTTCCTTAGTTATCACCTTTTTAGGCCCCTTGCTCTTGGGATCCATTCTTTCCATTACCAGGGTTGTCCATAGTTGACTACAATCACTAGTTAAGGATCTTCTCATCTAAGAGAGGAGGAGAATTTATGTATTGGGAGGCACCCAAAAAGAAGTCTTTGCCTTCTTTGTGCATTTTCAAGAACAAGTGGGTAGAAAATATTTTGCCTTTTAAATCCTTATATCTAGCTTTCATTTTCCAGTCTTCCTTTCATTGTGCTTTTGTGGGATGATAATCTTGATAAGCATGGTCTTGGACCTTACACTTTGCATTGAATCCAACAATTCCCAACTTGATGATATTGTTTAAAAACATCGCTAGAATAGGTTGGTCGAGAGGAAACATGATGTTAGCTTCCATGTCCCTCCATCGCAACTACTTGTCCTAATGCATGATGAAGGTGAAATTTGGAATGTAGGCATCCAGATGAGTATAGAAAACTTTGAACTATTGGGGCACTAGTGTCTTTTGGCCTTCTTGCCTTTGATTAGACTCACTTAGAAATGATGGTGGAGAGTCTTCCCTATGAGAAGAAGCCATATCAGTGATTGTGTGGAAATAGTGTGCATTTGTTATTATGATTTATCTTAGTGGTTTTAACATTAGGTTCCTTTGCAATGTTGTTAGAGGTTTTCACCATCCTTTCTATGTAGCACACTTAGCTAACTAAAATCCCTAGCAATGGCACCAATGACGAGCAACAAATAGTTCCTATGTCCAACCATACAAATCAAAAGCATTACACTAATAATCTGATCGAATTTTGTGGACTTTAGTTTCTAAATGCATCAATGAGCAAGAATAGTAATTGCTAGACATAGTCATTGTCTTCTTGGTTTCACTTGTATAAGTGCAAGGGTATGGTTAAGTGTAAGCCAAGGCATATGATTTTTATTTACTTTTTGTATTTTTTTTATTTAGTCTAAGTGTGGAACAAAGTAATTAATTATGAATTAACTAATTAAATATTTAATGCCTTAATCTAAATATCCTAACATAAGCATATAGGCTAACCTTTCATACACATCCTAAACTCGTTAGGACTACTACTCTATTACTTAGTGTTAGGCTGCTAGGCAAACCAAACGATAACATCATTGGGATTACCAAGTGTTAATGATATGTTTAAGGCGGTCATACTAATGTGTGATTATTATGTGTATTAATTAGCTAAAAACATGATCATAAAATGCATAAACAATAAAGTGCATAAATGGAAACATTAAATTATTATTAACTATTACAAGGAGTTCTAAGAATCTCATTTTTATTGTTGGCACATCAAAGTGTTTAGGTATATTGATGTTCGAATAAGGATCTATACAATCTTTCAAGTCCTAGTGTAGGTACTTAGAAAATATTCTAATTCCAATGGAAGAAAATTTCAAAAACTTGGCTACTCTATTGACTTAACATTGTCATAAATGTGGTGGGTATGTGCATTTATATAGGCAAAGATAGATACTGTGTCAATGCATATGCAACAATGCATCTAACCATGTGTCGATAGGGATGCGTTGATGCATGCCCTTCGATGCAACACATTGAGTGATTCATCAATTACCCTCTCACAGTTTTGATTCCAAAGTTCTCTTAAATAATCTTAAATTCATGTCATAATCTCTTAATTTCATAATCAAACTCTCATAATCAATTTTGCAAAAATCATTTAAGTTTATTTTCATTATGAATCTATATTTTATAAGTTTTTCTTTTAAGTCTTTACTATCAAACCCTCCATAGGGCCCATGGTATGGTATGACATTTACTTGTGTGTGTGCGTGTGTGTGTGTGTGCGTGCTGTGATTAAGGGTGTATATGGGTTAATTAATGTGTGATGTTGGTTTATGTTTTGTTATGCTATATGTTATTGAGATATGATTTATAACGTCTCACAATGATTATATGACATATTATGCATACTCATCTTGTGGGATGTGTTGGGTAGTTATGTGTTTGTGATTTATACATAGTATTTTTTACTTATGCATTTGAGCTATATGACTATGCTTGGTAATGCTTAGACTAGTTTTTGGTATGTGGATATGTAGTATATGTGTTGGAATTGTCCTAGGTTTCATTAATTTTGATTTTGTAGCTCTCATCTATGAGTTATGTATCTTTGTACCTTCAATGCATTAAGTGGGTTGAAGTAAAATGTTTAGGAATTATTAAAATGCATTTTTCATATTATATTTATATTTTATAAATATAGTTCAAAAAATATATTCCTTATCCCCATTCGATATCAAGTTCGCATCTTGTGCATTTTTTGGAACCATATTTATTTTTTCTTATGTACATTTGATTCATAGGATCATTTGAAAGATGGATCTAGGGTGGTTGTTATTTCATATGCTTGGATTTTGAGTCTAGTTAGGTCAAGACAAAGTTCTATTTGTGTTGTGGACATCAACTATTATTAGTGGGTTTTCTTTACCTTTTCCATGTTTCTCTTCCTGAGATTCATGTGTGTCTCATGTGCATACAAATATGAGACAAATAGAGATTTGGATGTTTCATATATCACTTCAACTTAGCATGTTATGAATATATCATGGATTTGTGATGGTTTTCATGTATGAGGTCTTATGTCTGCATGCATGATTGAGATTGGACATTGCAAATTTTTTCTAGGGGCTACAAGAACCTATTGTAGTGCTCTATAAGATTGCTAGGATATGTTCCCATGATATCTTAACTAAATTTGGAGTTTTCAATTTAAAATCTTGCGCAAACAATGAGTCATGGTTAACCCACAGTCTAGTCGCATTGCTTTTTTAGTGTGGAACATGAGTCATAATTAATGCATGGCTTAGTCATGGTTAAAGTAGACATGACTTGCAACCCATTCTTGGTAATAAGAGTAATTAGAATGTGAGTGATGGATGAATCACAGTTGGAATTATGAGAATTTAATGTTATATTTTCATGGATAGGATGAGTGACAACCAAGTCGTAGCCCACTCATAGTGAAGGGCACAACACCACATCAAACTGCGGCCTGTAAAAAGAGGACTAATAATGAGTCATGGTATAACATCAACCAAGTTGCAATATATAAAAATGATAAAGAAATGATACATCAATGCTATAAATAAGTTATGCATGTGAGCATGTAGATTTGTGTATAAGTTTGTATATGTGGTACATGCTTGTGGGATTATGTGTTTGTCGTATAAATTGGTAAATGTTCGAATGTGATGATTATCTCAAACATGGTATGTGTATGTGTGACTTTTATTCAAGCATGCTTGTGAGTTTGTGTAGTTGAGACCATGTATGTGGTGTCACTATGGATTTAATCTAAGGTGACTATGCCTTAATACACTTACAACCAGTCATATGTATTGTGTGTGTTATGATGTAATGTGTATGTTTATATGTAGGATCATGTAGCACAAGTTGCCTATGATTTCTTTTAAATAGTGTATGTGTATCTTCATTTTTGAAAATTTCCAATTCTACTTAAACATCTTCTTGCAAATGTTTTTCCTCAACTTCAACTTCATTATGTTGAAATTTTTTAAAAAAAGACTCATGAACAATAACATCTCTATTGATGAATATTTTTATGCTAATAGGATCTCAAATTTTGTAGCCTTTTAGTGCCATCTATATATCCATGAAAAATTCATTTTCTAGTTTTTCAATTTAACTAACCCTTCTGAACACTTTGAATATGAACATAAGTAAGAAATCCAAATATTCTCAAATGATAATAACCTTATAATGAACCATTCCATACTTCTTCTAGTGTTTTTCTTCAAGGCTAAATAAAGGAGCTTTATTCACTAAATAACATGAAGTATTTATTGCTTCCATCCAAAATGCATTATCCATCTTGGTAAAGCTCATAGTATTGAAGGCATATTCTAAAAGAGTACGATTCATTCTCTTTGTAACTCTATTTTATTGTGGAGTTCCTAAAATTGTGAACTGCCTCTTAATTCCTTCAATTTTGTAGGGCATTTCAAATTCTTATGAAATGTATTCTGTAGTAGATTCTAATCTCAAATGTTAAATTAACTTTCTAGTTCTCGTCTTAGCTTGTGCTTTGAATTTCATATACTATTAAAATGTTTAAAATTTTTTTAATGAGAAAACCCATATCTTCCTAAATTAGTTGTTAATGAATGTGATAGAATAATGTGCACTTGTATAGATACTTGAGAATATGAACCCCAAACATCATTGTGTATCAAATCTAAGATTTCTCAACTTCTTGATCCATTATCAACAAACTTCATCCCACACTATTTTTCATATACATAATGACAAAACAAGTTTTTGTGGAAGTCTATAATATTTATGATATCGTAGCTCTGCATATGTCATCATAGGTACGATGTAGTGGACCATGGTCACGCCTATAAATACCAACCCACCATCATGTTGAAAGCATAGATTTTTGCCAACACTTAGTCAAATTCTTGCAATTTATTTTCTTAAAGTTAGAGTTAGAGTCAATGCATGTGGTGTGGTAAATTATAGTTATATGAAATATTTATTCAAGTGGATTATTCCTAGATACAATTCATGAATGAAAATAAAGATCGAGATTTTTCTTCATCATTGCAACATAGATTCATTTTCCATGTTGTTTACATTTACTAAGTCATTTATAGTTCCTAAGTCATTTATTATTTCCATGTCTATTAATAAGGCAAAATAAATACGACTTGTTTCAAGTATAAATCGTAATTTTTTAGTAACCTAGTAGTGACTTTGCTTGATTCACTTAATAGTAAAGTTACTTTGTAATCCTACTAATAGTTACATCAACCCAGGATGTGTATGTAAAACCAGGAATGGATGCTTATCGTCATAGGATAAAATAGTTTTACCTTCTCATTGTACTTATAAAAAGAATTAATATCAACTTTCACTATGTTTACACTTAGTCTTATGAAGAGCCAATCAACATTAGTTATCATATATCTCACTAAGAGTTAAGCCATATGATTTGCATCACACTATATTTAAGTGGGAAGATAACAATCATGAACTTAACCTCAACTCACTAGTATACTTACATTGTCCATTTGTGGATTACAATCTAGTCACAAGTGAACACTTGTGACTTGCATGGTTGAGTGTTGAAATATACAAACATTAATCATTGTTACCATTATCAAGGATGTGTCAATGTTTACTAGTTTGTTGATTCTTTCAAAACATACATACTTAAGCATCAAAACAAACTAACATGGCTTCTACAGTTAAAAGAAAAATATTCATTTATTATTGATCTTAATGAAAGTCATGATAAAGATTATGATGAAGAAATCTTCATCTATTATTGATCTTAGTGAAAGTCATGATAGAGATTACAATGAAGAAGATTGGAGTGCACTGATGCAAACCAAAATTTCATATGCTCATACTAACTCTTATTATCCTAATTTTACATTCATTTTTTTTTTTTACCAAAACTAAGATGGAGAGACTTACAAGGAAATATTATCTTACCATCCAAATTTTTAGCTCCATCAATGCTTCAAGAAACCCTCATGAGATCCAATCTTATCCATGTGCAAGAAGGATATTAAATCACTAAAAATATGAATAGGCCATATCAGCCAACAGAGGCTCAAGCAAGAAGGGATGTCATTATGGAGGCAAGATATGAATAAGATAAAGGGAATAAGGCACTAAAAATAGTTGTTCAAGAAGCAAAAGAATATGCTTCATTCCAAGCCAAAAAATTCTATCAGACTCATGGATCTCATTCTAAGACACTAGTAATTCATATTGAAGATTTTGTCAAAATAAAGCTACATTTAGCTCTTGTAGAAATTCCTAGAAGAAATAAGGCAATCTTCAGACTTATGAGGAATTCAAGGCCTAAGAGCTTTAATGGATCTAGAAGAGACAAATCAAGGAGTTGTAGAAGGAGAACCAACTAGCACCATTATCCAACTCTTCCATCTTCTTCCTCACATTTATCAACATATTCTGACAAGGGAGAACAAAGACTAAGTGATAATGATGGGGAAAGAAAACGAGATCATGAGAGACATGCACACAGAAGAAGGCATCATGATGAAGAGGAATATTACAATGAAGAGATAGGAGAAAGGATCAGATATTAAAGAAGAGAGCATTATTAGCATTGAAAGGGTCACTGCTACAATAGAATTCCTATTAGCCATTCACAATATGATTAACATTATGGAAGTGATGCATGTTCCTACCAAGAATTCAAGGGATAATTGTGTTAAGTGGCTTGACATGAATAATATCCAAAAATTTAAAAGCGGATATAATGTAGATTCATAATATCATCTCCAAGCTTTCCACAATGCCTGTGCCATACAAAATATAGAAAATGATTGGTAGAAATTAATTTTTTTTCCCATGAGACTTATAAAGGAAGTACCATGCTAGAACTTTTTAATGACAAGTATCAAACTTATTCCATAGTGTCAAATTAAAGAAATTAGATTTAGGGATGGAAATAGGGGATGCATGAATCCCTTAAATCAATAATGAGCTAATATTGTTTCTTATTGCATTAATGCTTAGACCATGGATTTTCTCAACAGGAACAACAACGACATATTATCGATGGGCTAAGGAGAAAAATTAGAGAAATTCTTAGAGTATATGCCCAAGGTAGATTATCTAAAATGATAGCTTATCAGATCTAATGATTAATAGATTGAGTGGTAAAAAAAGAAGGAAAGTTACAAAAAAGGGAATCAACTTAATAGAAATCCATCTATAAGTGATGAGTGGCGAGGTACCCCTACACTCCACCATACGAATATGAGCGTACACGCGCGATCCGGTCGAACTCCGCAGACTAAATGCCTTAACACCACAAGAAACACTTGGGGTTAATCGTTCGTTGTCTTCCCAGGCTTGCTTGTATGTGTCACGGTGTATGGTTAAGCAAGTCTGAGGTATGTGATTTTTTTGGTATTTTCAGCTTATCTTCTATGCTACCAGGAGGAAAGAGTTGAGAAAACTAAACTAACTCTAACTAAGATCTAAGTCTAAATTAACTAGCGTCAGCATCCGTTCCCACTTACCGGACACACCCTGAACTATGCAACTGCAGCTTACCAAACGCTAATCGTTACTGGGATCGCCACACGTAACGCAAGTGCTCGAAGTGGTCGTACTGAGGCACCTATTTAGCCTACGTGTGATAAGCAGCCGATTCCTTAGCCAGCCGTACACACCCGTGGGTGCTCGTAACTAAGTCGTACTTATCACACGATCTAGCCTAGCAATGAGCAGCCGATTCCTCAACTAGCCGTACACATCAGACCCGGGAGTTACCAAGCGCAGAATCCTGGAATACGCTACTGGGTTACCAAGCATCCAATGCTCGTAATTGAGTCGTACTCATGCATTGCGTCAAGCAGCCGATTCCTTGACTAGCCGTACACGTCCGTAGACGCTCGTAATCAAGTCGTACTTGAACGCACTAGGAAAGCAGGAAATAAAGCAATAAATGAAACCACGTGCTGCAAGGTTTATCCAAACAAGTTCGTCTTTATTGCCGTACACAACTTGGGTTCAGGTTACAAGCTGCTCGAATAAAGAGCCGTTCACTCTAGGACTCCTACTGCGGGCACATGGGGAAAAATTCAAACTCTGGAGTGATCAATCTGCCAGAGCTTCGCTACACTAGCCAGGATTGGGAAATGAAGGGAGTGCCGCCTCTTATTTATAGATATGGCGGCGGGATGCAATATCGCGTACGCGATATCGCAGGAGAAGACGCGATATCGCGGCCTAGTGTAAGTCGCGTCTCATCAATAAGAAAGAGAGATGTGATATGTGAAACATGAGAATAAGAATCATTAGAAGATGTAATCTAGCAGACGACTCTACCCATCCAAAAATTAGTAAGTGATATTGTAACAAAGGTAGGGAAGATGTGGGATTTCGTGGATAAGAAATTTGTTCCAGCAATCAAGATAGTAGAGGAAATAATTGAACAAGATTTTAATAGAATTAAGGATAGAAAAAGAAAGGACAATGGACATGACAACTACAAGAACAAAGAAAAAGTTGCTACAATGGAGAAAATAATGAACTCAAGCTAAAAGATGATGCAGTTTTCAAAGTGTGCCAATATGAACATCCTAAGGGATGTTGTCCTGTCATGGTTCACTTACAAGAGTCTAGGGCATATGTACTTAATCCAAAATTTAATAAAAAATAAATGCCCAAGCGATTATCTTATCCACAAAGTAATTTTAGACAACCTTACCAACAACCATACTATCCAAGTAGGGCTTATCCTCAATCGTAGGAACAATACTAGCAGTAGTGGCAACAACCACACTCATGTGCAATGTCATTGCCAAGGTAGTAGTATCCATATAGACAACCAAATTCCTATGGATACTATGTACAACATCCTATTTCTTCCAAAAATACTTCTATCCATCCTTAAAGTATATGCTCAACCAAAGAAGCTCTTAGGGTATATGCCCAAAGTAGATTATCTGAAATGATTGCTCAATGGATCTAATAGTTGATAGGCTAAGTGGCAAAAAAAGAAGGGAAGCTCTAAAAAATAAAAATAAAAAACTGAAGAATATAATAGAGACCCATCGATTAGAAAGAGAGATGTAAATATATGTGAAACACAAGAAGAAAAATCCTTAGAAGATGCAATTCAATGGAAGACTCTACCCATCCAAAAATTAGTACATGATATTGTAACAAAGGTAGAGAACATGTGGGATTCTATGGATGAGAAATTCACTCCAGTACTCAAGTTAGTAGAGAAAAGAACTAAACAAGATTTTAAGAAAATTAAGGATAGAAAAAGAAAGGATAATGGACATGACAACTATAAGAATAAAGAAAAATTTTCTACGATAGAGGAAATAATGAACTCAAGCTCAAAATATTATGTAGGTTTCAAAGTGTGCCAATATGAACATCCTAAGGGATTTTGTCCTATCATGGTCCACTTACAAGGATCTGGGACATATGTACTTAATCCAAAATTTGTTAAGAAACAAATGCCCAAGCAATTATCTTATTCACAAGGTAATTTCAAACAACCTTACAAACAACCATACTATCCAAGCAAGGCTTATCCTCAACCATAGGAACAATACTAGTAGTAGTGACAACAACCACACTCATGTGAAATGTCATTGCCAAGGTAGTAGTATCCATATAGACAACTGAATCCCTATGGATACTATGTACAACATCCTATTTCTCCTAGAAATGCTTCTGTCCATACTTCCTCACCCTACTATCCACCTAAATACCAAAAATCTATGACATCATACATGGATCCTCATCCTTACACATCTTAGCTAGTACTAGGTCCCTCATATTAAGCTCCTAATCCATTACCACTAGTACCATTGCCAGTCATGTAAGGAGAACTACTAACATAACCACAACAAAAGAGTGTTACTAGGGTAGTCACTACATAAGAAGACATTATAACAAGTGAACTAAGATTCATCAAACATCCCTTATTTAGGGTAAGTCTAGAAAACTTTTTAAGGATAGGGACTTTCTCTAAATTTTCTCTATCTACACAAGGTCCTCAAGAGAACACTATGCTTTCGATATCATCAGAAAAGAACTTGACTACTATCATTCTCACATAAACAATTACACATTAGATTAAGTTAGGAATACTTCCTATGAAAATAAAAAATATAGGTAGTCTTTTAGTTTATCTTCAAATACCAGGACATAAACCATGCAAATCTTTACTAGATTCTAGTTTAAGAGTTAATCTTATCTCTTAAGATATGTACAAGGCATGGAACCTCTCTCCACTGAAAAAAAAACAACATTTAATTAGATCTAGTAGACCAGTCGATTGCAATTCCACTTGGACAAGTTAAAGACATAATCACTACTATAAGTGGCTAGTCCTATCTTATTGATTTTTGGGTAATTCACGTGATAAAAGAATTCTAATAAAACTAAAGGGAAAATTTTATAGGACCTACTATCTTATATTATCTTGAATGTTAGACTAACAAAAGAGACATGAACAACAAATCAATGTGGTAGAAATGTGAATGGTTAGATGGATGTTGAATGTTATTAAAAGAGATAAATCGTATAATTTAGATATTAGAGGATGAATCATAGTGGCTTATATTTCAAATAAGTTATAAGAATGATATATTAGATAGGTTGAGCATGTGAAACTAAAATTAGATAACAAGCTTATAAAATTTTCTAAATATTCATAAATTGTCAACTAGGTCTAGCTCAATTGGTTATAGCATGGAGCTTGTGGTATGCATGTCCTAGATTTAATTCTAAGGGATATGATAAGATACTTGTCATTTGGGATATATTTATGAAAATGATAATGATGAATATCATCATTAAAGCTATTTATCTTGTTAATTAAACTTATGACTTAGATTCTAAAAAATATAGTTAATGGAATGTTTAAATTGAAAGTTATCTATTACATCTTTAATGTTTTACTTTTGCTTATGTGTAATTAAATACTTCACATGATTCATAAATTCTGATGGGTTTCTAGATCTATCACATTGTTATGTTCAACATAAGCTATATGAACATTTCGTATTTGTTGAGCTTAAAAATGTTTCACAAAATGAAAATGCTTATGCTGACATAGTAGGAAAAGTCAAAGTAGTAGAAGAGATAGGACACTAATGAATCAGAACTAATAGAGGTGGTAGATGAGTGAGAATGTAAATTATCAAAAGAGTTAGAGGTCTCAAACAAGTCAAATCCGTACATGCAACATGGATTATGCTTAACGATATTAGTTCATAGTTTAATTTGAAATCCACTTTGTTAATTGATGTTTTTATCATTTTCCATAACATATGAGTTACATAGTAGAGCATGACATTAATTGAGCTCATGGTTGTTAGAGTTTAATTTTATATTAGTTGAAAGCTACCTAAGGATCTTGGAGTTAAGAACTTAATTCATATTTAACTTAACCATTTATAACAATTTGTATTTATAATTATGTTTAAAAACATCATAAATCATAACTTTTAACATTGGTTGTTAATCTTATGATGAAGATTGTAGTCATCCCTAGCCAACTAGTTTATGTACAAACTCTACATACAACTTGGCTACAGTTCCTTATAGCTTCCTTTTATCTCAATGAAGCTTTCTATGTGATCTTTCCTTCTTATGTAAGAAACTAGATAAGCCTTATAGTTGGCTCAAATTGTGATATTCTATTCCTATTTAAGAAATTGGATTATGACTCATTCTTGAGTCTTATTTGACACTTTCACTTCTCTAGCAAAGAATTATCAATGACACCTTTGACTCTTTAGTTATGATGTTTGTCATAGGTTACTACAACCTATCATCATAACTCTCTTACTTTTACTCTTTCACAATGTTTGGTAATTTTTTTCTTCAAGCTTCTTCGTTTTTATCTTCTTTGTTGTTATATCACTACTATTCTTTCTTAATTTTCTACTTTTTCATGCATTTGTTACAAACTTAATAGTAATTATATTTTTTAACTTCATCCATCAAATCCATTATGATGCTTAATCTCTATGTCTAAATGTTTATAATTTGAACATTATGTATTTTATTACAAAGTAACAAGTGACATAACCCATCTCCATAGTTGTCATGCTAGTTCCATTTTCTATAGAAATAGTGAAAAGATGGATACATTAGGATCTTTTGGCATTTTCTCATTTGATAGTAGTGTTTTGCCTTCAAAAAATCAATATTTGGTCTAAGAGCTTTCCTTTTGATTTATGAAGATTAAGGGGAACAATCATATTCCAATCATTGTATTAGGCCTCTTATTATCAACTATCTTTTATCACTAGCTTGAATATAATCCTATTTCATACTTTATTGTTAAAGGTCTAGAGGATGTATCATCTTGAATCAAAATTCCAAGTTATCATAATTTGAATGACTATATTTAAATAATTTAAAGGAGAGATCAAAGATTGTTAATCTAAATACTTGAAATTCATTCTTAATTGAACCTTTCTACTTTATAATTTAGTACTAGAGGATTCAACATTTTATAACATCATAATCTTTCATATATTTATTAGGATAAAATTCATACAAGTTCTTTAAAAGTTGGTGAAATAGTTATCTTATATAAGTGGATCTCATCAATTTAAAACTTATTCCATTCTTTGTCATTTTATAATCAAACTTGTATCTTAAGATCGTTAACTATTCATCAATAATTTGGTATGGGTGGGACGCCTACCTCTTGTTTTTGATTTGCAATTGCTTGCTTTAGTATTACATTATTAAGCTTTTATTTAATTTGATAGAATATTACATGCATACTAGCTTTAAAAAAATGAAAAATGAGAGAAAACGCTCTCGCTACTCACACAAAAGTAAAAAATAGTATTTTAGTAGAAGAATACAAACATATGCTTGTTAAAAGCAATCTTACCATTAAGGAGTATAAAAAAACATAAGATTATCAATAGATTTTTGCAAAAGAAAAATCAAATATAGAATAGATGTTGAAGAATAGAAACATGACCAAGATATCACGTTGTCATGAGCAAGAATTTGAAATAATGAAGAAAGAGAAGAATAATAACAAATCTACCAAGAAGATCAAGATAAAAAACCCATTATAGCCTTAGTCTTTAAATGATCAAACCTCCTAGTCATTTAGTGGAATAGGCTTTGAAATGAAAGGTTCAAAAGTAATCATATAACATATGACAATCAACCTAAGAGAAGGTAAACTAAAAACCTTAACATGAACCAAAAATCAGATCCTACTTTATGATCCCTCTAGAAATCTTGATTGATTTATAAAAATTTGTGGAAATTTGTGGATTTCACAACCTAAAATAATAGAGGTAGGTGATTCACACGGGTTTGTATCTAGAGTTGCTTCATTCAAGTTAATGTGAGGTTGGTCAACCAATCCTTGGGGACTTATTTGCAAGCATACAAAGGTTTGAGACTTCAATTTATGCATCTTCAAAAAATTTTATAAAGTGTGAATTCCTTTTTATAAATATTCTTATTTTAAATTCTTACTTTTGGTGCCAATGCCTACATATCTGATGTGAGCATGCATACATCATCATACATGGTGAAGCATCTTTGAAAAATTCCAAGTGTTTTTTCATAGCAATGGTGAAAGTTTGAAAATGAACAAACTTGGACCTAAAACCTCTTCTTTTGCCGCTCCCTCTCCTCCTATCTCTTAAAATGGTATCATGTCCTCCCCATTCATGGAAAAGCATACAAACTTTCTTAGAAGCTTATTAATGCTACAGTACCAAGGCATGCATATATGCATATCTAATGTGAGCATGCATACATCATTATATATGGTGAAGCCTTTGTGAAAAATTCTAACAAGTTTTCAATCCCTTTTTAATTATTCCAAATGCATGCCACTATTCTTCCTATTTTTCTAAAAATTGAAAATGTTTTATATCTTATTTAAACATGGTCCTCTACCCTCTGGTATGTAAGAGCAATACCCAAGAACACATAAGTAGTGTGGTCAATTATAGTTATGGAATATGGATGCCATAGCACTGTAGTTTTAATAAACTCCTAAAGAATATTTTAAGCTCTTCCTATACAATATACCCTCCAGAAATTAATACATGAGCCCACAGCCCATGACTAGATGAATTAAGAACAAGTATTTTGTAGAATCCAATGATTGCACATGTGCTATGTAGATAATGTTCTCATTAGCCTATTTGATTTTTGAGTTTGTAGCCAAAAGTGAGATGATGATAAAATACCTATGCAAAATGGGTCTAGATGTCAAAGTTGAACATCTAAGAGTTGGTGAATTTGAATCCATGAGTAGGAAAGGGGTAACCTAGTGAATTAAAACATCTTGGTAACCTTCAAAGTAATAGGTAGTGTCATAGTGATTTGTTGGTAATCATCAAAGTAACATGTAGTGTCATAGTAATTTTTATGGTAGAGAGTTATGAGCTTTTGTCAATTTGCAATTACATGATGTTGATATTTTGCAAAGTGATAGAAGAAATAATTTATTCAAATGTAATTGAAAATTGTAACTATCCTAATAGTAGCTTATTGATAAAATCTTCAGTATGTGATCTTCAAACCCTTTGGCCATCACAAATTATTGAATCTATTGCTTTTCCTTGACTTGGATTTTACTTACTTACACAACATTACTAGCTAGATTACTCTTTAAGTGAATGAGATGACATGACTGAACATAACTTCTATTTACGAATTTGTAACAACTTGGTATTATGAAATCATAATATAAATTAGCTTTTAACTCTACGAACCAATTATAAAGACTTATGAATTATGAATTGGTTCTTTCATTATTGATGAGTGGTTGAGGTATCCCTATGCCCAACCATACAAATCACAAAGCACTCATGTGATCCGGTCGAATTTCGTGGACTCTCTAGTTTCCAGTGCACTAGTCTTCTAGGAAGTGAACCTTGCCTTAATGGTCATTCGTTGTCTTCCCAATTACAATTGTGAAGTACAAAGTGTAATTGAGACATATGATTTTTATTATTTTATGTTTTATGGTTTTGGTACTTAAGGAGAGAGATGAAGTAAATTGAGAACTAATTTAATTTAACCATTTAACTAATCTCTAACTAGTCCTAACATAAGCATTCAATCCCACTTTCTGTACACGTTCTAAACCCACGTATCCATTGTTGGGTTACCAAGTGCTATGCTACTGGGTATACCAAGCAATAATGCTGCTGGGATTACCAAGCGAATACGTGTTATGCTTGAAGCGGTCATACTTATGTGTTCAATCTATTTAGCTTATCTTGCTTAATCACTTAATTAGCTTAATTACTAAGAAACATTGAATAAATAACTAAAAACATTAAAAGCATGAATAAAACAGTTAAGCTATCTAGAATGCTACAAGATTTATCAAGAAGCTCATTTTTATTGCCACACACACTATTGTGCTCAGGTAGAATAGTGATTGAATAAAGATCTGTACACTCAATGACTCCTATTGTGGGCACAAACTATAAGAGTTAGGCTACTACTATGACTTGATGTCCCATAAACATGGTTGTGAGTTCATATTTATAGTTTTTATTATAGGACTACATTGATGGGGCCCTATAGATGTAGTAAACACTACGTCGATGCGGCCCTATTGATAGGGAAACACCATGTAAATGGGGCCTCATCAATGAGGGCTCATCAACAAAACACTTTGATGCTCATCATATCCTCATGACTGAATGAAAACTCATCCTTGAGTTCCTTTAAAAAATTAGGAAGATATGGGATTACTGAATGACTCTTAACAAAACAAAATGACTTCATAAATCTAAGTGCCCAAGTGTACAGATTCACACATTATAAAAATTATGGTGTTCATGACACAAAATTGAACACCATGACATGACTACATAAAATTGGACAGCACTTCCTATGATGGCATGAAGGTGATGGAGAAGATCAAATAGTCTCAGGTGGTGGAGGCTCCTAAGGTTCTAAAGGACCTTCACTGACTTTAGGCATGTGCGATAGTTGAGATGGCTGTGGCTACCCTATTGTGGTTACAACCTTAAATGGAAGGAAAAAGGCATCTAGTAATGCCTTCATCTTCTTCTCCTTACTGTAGGGATCATTCAAAGTTCATGCAGAATCATTGAAGTGGGCTAGAATGGGGATATACCATGGATAGAGCATTATAGGGAACATATTCTTTATGTTGAAAAACCAGGTAGCGAACTATTTACGTTTGATATCAAATGCCCTTATTGTGTTTTGTAGCTCCTAATAGTCATTCATCTTTCTGGCTAGGTTCTTGATGGTAGATCTTTGATCAGTGTATTTACCCTTGAGAACTTCAAGTTCATCGTTTGCCATCACAAGCTTTTTCTTGGTGTCTTTATGATGCTTGGACTTGGCCTTGTACAACAAGTATGAGCTAACCACCTACTTCTCAAGTTTTGAACACAGTCTTTTGGTAGTCAACATGGCTAGATTAGCATATTGGAGATTGGCAAGCTCTATGTATTCCATCATCTCCTTAATTTGCAACTTCTTCATGCAGATTTCCACCTTGTTGTAGGCATCTATCCCATCAATGATGGGTTGCCACAATTCTCTTCCTTGCTAGAGTTGTTGGAGGGTTTCATTCATTTTTACCTTTGCCAACTGCATATGTTCTTTATTTACTTCCTTTTGTAGATCGACTTGTTCTCTGTAATGGTCCTTGACTCCCTCTAATTTGAGAGCCTTTGATTTCCAAGTGATTACCTCAATCATAATTTTCTAGTGAAGGGCATGGACCTCCTCCATGGAGAGGTTTCTATTTTCTACTGTCAATCTCTTCAATTCTATGTTTTCTCTAGTCAATTGCTCCTATTGTTGATGGATGAAGTCAGTCAATGGTTGTTTGTGCTCATCAACATTCCATAGGAAATGGTTCTCAATGATCAACTATACATTCTCTTGGCAAATTTGATCTAAGACCTTCTAAATTTTGTGTTATGTGGCCTCTGCCAAGGATCAATAAAACACTACCATTTCCATCGCACCCTTAACCCCTTTTAGTCTAGTGTGAAGCTATTTCATAGCTTCATCTCTTATCAATGCTGGGTTGAGAAATGTGGGGTTGGCAATCTATGCTCTTCATTTGACAACTTTAGTAGGCAAGTGTTTATTTAGCTCCTTGGCTATTTCAAGTTGCCCCTCCAAGATGATGTTCTTGCTCCTTGCCTCTAGTAACTCTGATTGGGTTGTAGTAATATTGTTTAGAAGGTCAAAGACATCTAGAAGTAGTTGCCTAGTTCCCACCAGTCAGTCCATCAATTCTTCATGCTATGCTACATTTATTCTACCACTTGTGACTCCTACACACATTTGCACATCTTTGAGTGCAGTGACATTTGGTATAGATGTTACAAGTGCATTAAGAATTTTGGCAATATGGTCAGTAACTGCCTTTGCTACTGTCTCCTACCCTTGGTGCTACATCACCAATATAGTTGTCCCCTCACCTTCCTCCAAGCTCATCAAGAAGGTCACAACATTCTCACAGATTTCTAGGAGTGACTATTGTTCTACAAGAGATACCGTGACCTCTCTAGTGTTAGGATTAAACATTGTGGGCAACTACATTCTTTGGACTGAGAAAATAAATGCACCTCCACTCATCAAACTAATTATTTGGGCCACCTCATTAAGATGACTCATTGTTGGTTTGTACATAGATGGGTCCCCACCACTCGTGCCTGCTTGTTGCTCTTGTTTACTCAAGAGCCATTCTTGATATTCATGCAACTATTGGGTAGTTGTAGTGATGTCTAGCATAGTTGTTTGAGTGATAGGTGGAGGTGGTGGTTGTTGCTCCTCTTCTTGAATAGTAGTTGCAGACATCTTATCTTTCATCATTTTTTCCCAATTGGTGGCCAAAACATGCTTGAAAACATCATTGATGTAACTAACTATTCCTCCCCTCCAACAGAGTTTCCTAATGAGGCACGGGAAGGGGAGTGCCTTCCTTCCACATTCATTTTCTTTAAATCACTTCTCCATATCTAGATAGATCAACTATGGAAGGTTGACAAGGAATCTCACACTCAAAGTGGCACATGCTTGGACAGAGAAGGCGGTGATTTTGCTTGGCCTCACCATGGGATTGAGGTGGAAGGCCACAATCTTATAATGGATCCTCTCTACTGGTGTGAGTAAGCTAAACTCCTTGCAGTTAACACCATAGCATCATCGCACCCATTCTTTCTTGATGTTTGGATTTGCCTACATTGGAATATTAGTAAGAGTTTTCCCTATTTCTAGCAACTTGAGCACTTTAGCAATTGCTTGCACCATGTAGGATACTGAGATGTCCTTGATTTTGACCATTGAACCAGCTTGCATGTTATTCTAGAATAGGAATGTCTCTTCCATGTACCACTCCCCAGTGGAAGTGATGATTAGCCATATGGGAGAGGCATTTAGCTAGTACTACATTTATTTTGGTGCTTGCTTCAAAAAAGGGCTAAAGTTTAACTTCTAAAGTATTGTTTTCTAGACCTTACATAATCTAATCTAATTTAGGAAAGCTTCTGTCAAGGTCACCTCAAGATTTGCTTCTTGTGCTAGTGCATCATTTTGATGGGAGTGTTATGATGTTGCTGTTGGTCCTAGAATCTATCAGATAGATTCCACCTTGGCCTCTTCCCTAAGAGGACCTATGACGTGGGTTGCAAGCGATTCTTCTTGGGCCTATTCTTAGCCCCTTCTCATTCTAGGCCATTTCTTCCTTGGTTGAGATGGTCTTGCTTCTTATGTGTGCTTTCCTTTTGGTGCCATCTATTGTCACAACACATTCATGGATTAGTAGATATAATGTGTAACTTTAAGGTTTTAAATACCTTCTCTCATTAGTTAGTTATACTTTGGCTAAGGTTGGACCATGGCAGATTAATTATTTTATTAATTATTTATTATAAATGTCACTGGAGCTTGTTGAAAAGGTTTAACTCTTGTAATTTAGTGTTTAATATTTAATTTTTTAGTTAAACCTTCATGTGAGTTAGAAAAATGGCAAAAAAATTTCTATCAAAAAATGACACATTTATGATCCCCACGATGAAGAGCTTATCTTTAGTAGCTACATGGTTTAGGAATGTAGTGATCTAGATAAGCGGTTAAGATGTTATGGGCTCTAGAAGGTTCTAAGCTCTAAAAAATTGAAGAAATCCCTTGGCATTTGTGAGAAAATGTAAAAATTTTAAAGTGGGGTTGCACATATATATACTATTTTTCCACCATGTAGACAGGGCCTCGTATATGGATATGCTTCATTGATGGGGCCTCGTATACAGAGGCCATAGGAAAAAATTTGAAATTAGAATATCTTAAAAAATGTAAGGAATTTTTCAATGAAATTGGAATCCATGGAGTTCTAGAAAAGCTAAGAATTTGATGAAATCATTAAATAGGATCTTTGAAAGCTCAAAAATTGAAAAATTCAATGGAGAATGTGTTTAATGAATAAAATATGTAAAGGAGCACATGGTATGATGCATAAGATGGGTATACGAAAGATTCTGATTGCAAGAATGCCTAAGGGTAAGGTGCTTAATGAACCCAACCAAAGGATATATAAGTGAATCCTCCCCATAGCAGGCACATGCCTTGTTTTCCCTTGTATAACCTTAACCTAAGGAGTTCATGGGCCTCATAGGTGATCAATGGTCAATGAAAGTTAAGAACCAAAACCTGAAAGATTCTACCTAAGAATTTAAATA
The DNA here is from genome assembly GCA_015680685.1 of Gnetum montanum. Taxonomy (NCBI): domain Eukaryota; kingdom Viridiplantae; phylum Streptophyta; class Gnetopsida; order Gnetales; family Gnetaceae; genus Gnetum; species Gnetum montanum. Next base: position 226,202 of record MNCI01005642.1, on the reverse strand, counting down.
TGTTAGACTAAGGCATAGAATAAAAAACATGGACTTTGATAGTGAGTTGAGTTATGGTTAGCATAGATGGATGATGGAGAAGGTGGAATGGAATTCCAAACTAAGGTCATAACAAGTCTCTTATGTATTTGTGTTTAAAATGACTTGAGAAGATCCATCCTTACTCCAGACTGAAACCAACCTCTTTCAGTGACTTCACATCATTACTTCAAGACCAATCCATCCCCTTGAGACACAAGAGTGCTCCCACAAAACAACCACCATTCCATGAAGAGAAGAACAGAGAAGTAGAAAGTGAGAGAGGGCCTTAGTTAGAGGGGACCTTTAGGCATTGGTAACATGTCTTTCTAGTCCCATAACTAGTGCTTGTAGCCCATTTATTTGTCTAAGGGGTGTGCTTTGAATTTTCATCATGTTTTTTTATTTTTTCTTTTTTCTTTTTGGATGGGAATCACACCATGCAAAGACTTTATTTGACTTTCTATTAGTGGTCAAAATAGAATGGTAAGAAGTCCATGAAAACACTTCAGCACCCAAGTAACTAGAAGAGTACAAAGAGTATTAAGTCGCCTTGAATACTAATAAGGTCACAAATTTATTAAAAGTTGATTTAATAAAAGGGACCTCAAACATCCAAAACAAGAAAAACCATAGATTTTGTGAATGGGTGGATGTTGTGAACTTACTACATGTTCCTGTTCCATGAAAAAGAAACCATGACTTAACCATCGGTATAAAAATTCAAAAGTAGAAACTAGGTAGTAGCATAAAAAACATAAAGCATAAACCACCATTAGCAATAACTACAACATTGTGTCCTATTGGCACAAAGCATGTTTATTAGCAAAAGTTTGAAAACCACACTCATACAAAACAAAGTAAAATATATAAGAAAGTGTAAAATATCTAAGAAAGATTCAAATGTACTAACAATGGTGTAAACCAAAAAATGGTGTAAAATAGGAAGAAGTTTTTAAAAGAAAAAAGGTGTAAAATAAATAACTTGCAAAATCAAAAACATGAAAAACAAAAGATAAAAAAATTGAAGAGCCTAATGAATGATTAGCACGAATGGCCATCTCCCCCACAATTAAGTTGGAAGGAGAAGATTTAAAAAATTGAGCATGGTTTTCGATTCATTGAGGTATTTGTTGCACTAGCTTACTTGGGCTCATGGAAAAGTTGTACTTGTTGGATGTTGACCAACTAATTTTTATATGGGCTCTTAGGTTTGTATATAGTCATGGCCCCAGAAGGAAAGGCTTTGTCAATTATATAAGACCCTTTCCATAACATTTGGAATTTAGTTTTTTGAGGTACGTGTGTGGGATTCTAGTAGAAAATCTTATCTCCTGGTTGAAATTTTACTTTCTGTATTCTAAGGTAATGTTGTTGTTTGTTGAATGCCTTGTGCACTTTATTCAAGGATAGGGCCACTAATCAATTTTTATCTAGCACGTTGAGGTTGATCAATCTTTCCTTTTGTGCTAGACTTAGGTCAAGGTCCAAGTCATAGGCTGTTGAGAGTGTAGGGAGCTTGGATTGAATCAGGAGCCTTGGAAGTTTCCTGTACACTAACTCATAGGGAGAGTAGCCAATAGGAAGTTTTCATGTTGAGTGGTAGGCCCAAAGGACATCGTTGAGTTTTGTGCTCCAATCTCTCCTATATTTTCTTATGGCCCTTGTTAGGATCTTTGTAATCTCCCTATTGGTGACTTCTACTTGACCATTGGCTTGGGGGTGATAGGGTGTTGTTAATTTATGTTCAACCCCTAAGCGTTGCATCAACCTTGGAAAAGTGGCACTTGTAAAATGAGTTCCATTGTCAAAAATCAATACACGTGGCACCCCAAACCTATTTACAACATTTTTGTGTACAAATTGAGCAGTGGTGGATGATGTATAATCGGTGACAACTGTTGTTTCTGTCCATTTGGTGCAATAGTTGACTATTATAGTGATATATGTCTTTCCATTAGACATGGGTGTGATGGGACCCATGAAGTTTATGCCCCATATGTCAAAGGGGTCCAATGGTTAAATTCACTATTGAGGATCCTCCATTTGAGTGATCATCCCACCATCTCTTTGACAACGTTCACAAGATTGGAAAAATTGGTGGGCATACCTAATGATTGTAGGCAAATAGTATCCTACCATTAGGATTTGTATGGTCATGCATCTTCTTGCATAGTGACCCTTGCAAGCGCCTTCATGAGCATATTAGAGAACATGCAATTGATCTACATTAGGGACACACCAATGAACTAGGCCATTAGCACACACCTTGTAGAGGTGTTTGTTGATTTCCATTAAAGTAATTTTCCCAGTAAAGAAACTATTGTTTCTTCTTAAAGTCTAGATCTTGTGGCATATCCTGACCGAAAAGGTAAGTGAGGATGCCATCATACCATTTTGGTTTAGGGGGCACTTGGTTATTTATTGTTCCTATAAAAAGGATTCTATTTAGAAATTGATCAAAGAGCAAACTCTTCTCCTCTTTATTATTCCATCTTAACTAAGAGAGGTGGTCAATGACCATATTCTTAGTCCCTTTCTGATACATCATTGTGAGATCAAATTCTTCCAAGTTCACGAGCCCTCATATGATATGGGGGCTCACCATTGGCTTATTCATTAGAAAGCAAATGGCATTGTGATCTGTGTGCACAAATAATTTATAGCCAAGGACATAGTGCCTAAACTTTTCAAGAGCATACAACACTACCATTACTTCTTTTTCCATGGTGGTAAATTCAACTTTGCACCCTCAATGCTTTGGCTTGCATAGTGGATGTAATATTGATGTTTCTTATTGTCCAGCTGTGTAAGCATAGCTCCCAAGGCATAATTAGATGCATTTGTCATTATATGAAATAGTTTAGAATAGTCTGGTGCTCATAGAATTGGAATGCATGCTCGCACTCCTTAGTCCAGATGAATGGAGCATATTTTTTTGTAAGCTCAACCAACAGCTTTGTGATCTTAGAGAAATTCTCTATAAACTACCAGTAGTAGCCAATGTGTCTAAGGAATGATTAGACATATTTGACTATCTCTAGTTGGTGTGTGATTCCTTGGATGATCCTTATCTTTTCTGGGTCTACCTCAATCCTTGCCCAAGTAATTTCATGCCCTAGTACTATGCCTTCCTAGACCATTAAATGACTTCTCTACTAATTAAGCCTAAGGTTTGTTTCAACACATCTTTTTAGAACCTACTCAAGATGATCTAGGGCTTGTTCAAATGTAGCCTCATAGGTAGAGAAGTCATCCATAAAGACTTCTACCTTGCTACCAATTTGCTATTGCAAAATACTAAGGACTAGGCATTGAAATGTTGCAAGGGCATTTCACAGACCAAATGGCATCTTGCAATATGAAAAAATCCCCTAGGAACTCATGATTGTTATCTTGGCCTGATTTTTTGGTGCAATTTGGATTTGGTTATAGCCACTGTAACCATCTAAGAAGCTATAACAGCAATGCCCAGGGATAGTGTCCAACACATGGTCCACAATTGGCAATGGAAAATGATCTTTAAATGTTTTCATCTTTAAATGATTATCTTAAATATAATAAGTAACTAAAAGAAATAAATTTTTCCTCACCGATGCTGCAAGTACATCGTTGTTCATGGTGTCCACTATCCATCTGACAGGAAAACTATGATCGTAGCATGAAAAGGAAGAGAGTGAACGAGAGTTTTCCATAGGGAAGTGCTGCTACAACACTGCAACTAGAGAGAGAGAAATCTGTTCTTGCTACTCACTGCCATCGTTATGTGGCTAAGAGAGCAAGGAAGTAAAAACTGCTACCATGCCATCAATAGTCTTCTATCATCTACTGCCTCACGTCCACCAAGAATGACTAAAACCAAACTATGGAAGCCACTTGCCACTACTGGTGTAGCTGCGAATGCTGCTTCTGCGGCTGTTGGTGGCGTAGAGAGAGGAATCTGTCCTTACCGTTGTAGAGAAAGAAATCTACTGCTGCTGTGCCTACACTATGTCGTGCACGCTACTAGTGACCCTGAAAGGAGAGGAGGTTGCCCGCCAGGGCAAAGAGAAAGAAAACTGCTGCCTACTAATTTTTAGCCCAAAAGAGCAAAAAGAGACCATCGCCTCTCTAAGCAACATCCCCCTTCCTCACGGGAAAGAGAGAAGACCTCTAAAAAATAGAAAGAGCCCCTGATTTTGGAGCCCCCCTTCCTAGTGGTGCTGTCCAAGATCAGAAGCCCTAAATCTGATGCTAACAAGAAGCCCACTCTGACTGTCATCACCTGCCTACTCGAGAGAGAGCCTCTAACACACGTGTCGTGCAAGGACACTGCCCACCCTCCATAGAGATATATTATTGTTGATGCATAAATTTTGGTCTCGTTTTAGAAGACCATTGCCTAGGGCGCCGTATTGGTACGAAACTCGGGAATAGTCTCAGCTAGAGAGGGCTACGTGGCCTTTTGCAAATAATAAACTAAAAATAAATCTAGAATTTAAATTAAATATTTGTCTTCAATACAATAAGTAACTTAAAAAATGAATTTTCCCTGGTCTCGCTGACGTTGTCAATCTATGACTGCCAGTGGTATCCCTACTGGGTAGGAAAACTACAATAGAGAGAAAGAGAGATGTTGATAATCATGGCCCCATGAGAGCATGGGAGTGTTGACATCAACACTTAGCCCCAAAACTTTTAATTGCATGCAAGTGCAATGAACAAGACCACAGAAATTTTAAAATGATGCAATAGTTAGGGAATCACAAACATCACAAAACAAGCAAATGAAAACTTAAAAGTAAACTGTATTGATCTAAACATGATTAAAATAACCATATAATCAAAAGAGAACTAAACATGGGGCACCCAAACCACACCATATTATTTAATTAAAATCCAAATATATAATTTATTTATTTTAACTACATATATCTATATATAATTAAAATATAATTATGATTTCTTTCCCAATCTTCTTACAAAGTAAAAGTCGACAGCATGCAAACTACTTTGAGCATAAGACCCATACTAAACTTAATGAGGAGGACAGGCTCATATTACATTGTGGCTAGTTACAACTCTTAGATTTTTCCTTGGAACTTCTTCTTCTTCTTCTTCTTCTTCTTCTTCTTCTTCTTCTTCTTCTTCTTCTTTTTAAGAATGAGAAAGAAAATGAATGAAAAGGGATCATTTGCCCTTTTTTTTCTTTTTTGAAAATAGGTTTAAAAGGGGAAATGGAGGTTAGGGTTCGGATAGCTGTCAGACCCCATCACACTTAAGAACTTATTACACTGCCAAAGAACATGGTCCTCATTCCTTTTTTTTTTTTTAGGAAACTTTGCTCATGGTGTACTTTATTCTTAAGGTAGGAATTCCAACACGAGTCTGGCCAATTAGTTGCACTACCAATGAAAACCGTCCTTTTGGAACTTTGCCCATGGTGCAGTTCAACCCTTGTGTATGTGCCTTTAATTATGATTTGATAGCAGCATAGCAAGTCTCCTAAGTGGCTATGGGTTCTCAAGTGAAGATGAACACACTTCTCCCCATTTTTCATAGGGTAACCATGGATCATCACACTTGAGGGCTAGGGCTTATGAGAGGGAAAATGGATTTTTCCAAGGTTACCTAGTGATTATGGCTAACCACTCTCCAACATCACCATTACTACACTCACATGATCATGATGATTACATGATAAGTTATCACAAATCTTATGCTCCATAATCCAACATAACTAGAGAAACTAAAACCTTGAAAAAGACTAGGAAGAATCATAGCATTATTAAAATATATAGTATAAAAGAGATTTTATGTAATACTAATAAGAAATATTATATAAAGAATTATACTAACATTATTTGCAATGGTGCTCTGATGACCCAACTTCTAGTACCTCAAAAGATCATAATGATTATTAAAATCATATGCAAAGCAAAAATCAAAACAAAATGCCAAGAAAGAAATGATTGAAGTGTAAAGAAAATATGAAAATGCGATTATATACAAATGAAATGCATGATAAAGAAGGAGAAAACATGCAACTAAGAATCTACTAGGTGTCCACGTGGGGCACCTGAGTAAAAATGCTTTGGATGGAATGCATTAAAATTTCTAGGTAACTTATATCCTTGCATATCAGCAACCTTGTACACATTGGGGCCAATGACATCTTTAATTCGGAATGGGCCTGACCACATAGGAAAGAACTTACTCTGAAGATTTACTCAGTCAAATGTTCTACCTTTTTCAAAGACTAGGTCTCCTATCTTAAAGACTTCACCAACGTACTTCCTATTAAGACATTGTTTAAGAATTTGTTGATGCTTAAAATTACAAAAATCAAGACCTAATCTTAACTTGCTTGTTCGTTTTCTATCAAGTCTTTCTTTGATATAATTTTTAATGATAGGTCTAGGTCTTGGTGGGTCATCGGATATAGCCTTTTTAGGAGAATGTTCCATGGATGTATCATTAAAATTTAGCACACCTTCAAATGTTTTAAGAGGTAGGGTTTTACTTACATCTTTATCTTCCCCTAAAGGTGGTGGATCACTTAGACAAAATCCATCGTGTTGTTGATAAGGCAAGGTGTCTCCATAGCTTTCTTCACCTTCTCTAGAACTTTGATAGGATTGGGTGGAACTTGTATGAGAGACCAGATTTATTTTTATACTTCCACTCACATGTTCACTACGCTCAACCTCAATAACCCCAACATAAAGATTAGTGTTTCAAACTTCCAAAGATTGATTTTTTTGATCCCAGGCGGTAACTACTTATTTGTAAAAGGGTTCTCGAGGTATAGTCATGTATTCAAGTTTTCCTTTAATAGGGATTAATAGCTCTAAGAAATCTAACCTAAAGAAGCCCCCAAACTTGGCTCCAAAAGTCCTAGATAAGAGCACACCATAGGTAGGTGACATGTCAACTACTAGGATATCAGTGTAACATGTGAACGTAGTGTATTGTTTAAGTTGCACTTTCACTCCTTTTAATGATCCTACTACAAGTACATTGGACCCATCAAGTTGAATCACACTTTTTGTTTATGGTATCATTTGCTCTCCTAAAGTCTTACATACCTCAAGAGGCATGACACTAACAGTTGCTCCAGAATCCATCAAATAATTGTGAACATTCTTTTCTAAAATAATTATTATTAGGAAAGGAGGTTGCTCTTTCTTGCTCATCATGGAATTGTTTACATTTTGTACTAATAATGTGTTAGGACTTTCTATGAAGTGAACTTGCCTTTCGGGGGTTGGGGATTTTTCTTTGTTGGTTTTTGGTCTATGAACTATCTCTTGAACCACCTCTTTCATTTTGTTAAATTATAAAAGGTCATACATTGAGATGTTAGATTTAATTTTCTTCAAATCCTCAACTAGATCGTAAGTCTTGTCTTCATCCTTAGCTTCTTGTTGAGGTCAAGTTCTTCTAAGTATAAAAGGTGGGTTTGATCGTTGTGGAGCGTTTATTTGGGATAACCCAGTTTGAGTATTTGTGTTACTTTGACTATGAGCTCTTCTATTTTGAGGAGTGTCAGGGTCATTCCTAGTTTGTTGCTTTGTGTTCTTCATGATGTCACTAAGTCTATGGTAGCAAGCATTATGTGGGTTGGGATTGCTTACCATAACTTGCTCCAATGAGGAAACCTCTTCATTTTCTGTTTCATGAGGTACATTAAGGACCATAATAGGAGGTTTCCCATTTTTTTGACTTTGGGTGTTGTCGCCATATAATGCTAAAAATTGGGGACAAGTCTTCTCAGAATGTTGCCTAGTGTTATGGAGGCAACAATAATTTTCATTGATTAATGAACTAGGCTTTTCGGGTTGTATAGAACCCTTGTTATTGTTTCGCTTTAGTTCAACTACTTCATTGGAAAGTTTTTGAAGTGAAGTTAATATCTGGGTTATTTGATCTTGAGTTTGAGTTGGAGGTTTAGTTGGGTTAGATACCTTGTTTGGGTTTATGATGGACTGAACTAAGGCCATTGATTGATCCTCATTCAAACCAATGTTAGATGGTAGGAATGGAGAAGATGTGGGATCTTGAAAATAGCTATATGTAGGTTGAGACATTTGAAGGGGAATGGGAATTTGGAACATAGTGTTGGTTATTGGGAAAGTTGGTAGAGGTAGAGGACTATGTTGCATAGGATTGCTAACGCTCATCATTCTGAATTGATTTTGAATGCTATTCATAAGGGTGATTTGTTCTAACTTCACAACTTTAGCCATTACTCCCTATATTTCTGTTATGTTAGGGCCTAATTTGATGGCATAGGCAAAGAATGGGTCGATGGTAGAGAGGTAAAAGTTGAGGATGCCATCGGGTTGTGGACGCATCTCACTTGGCACATAGGCCAACTGGTGAAGGAATCTTAGATTGTAATCCCTAACATTTTCCCCAGGTAGCTTTCTTAAGCTGGTGAAGTTGCTAGATGCTATGGCAGGGCTTGTGAATTTGTCAAACTGAGTCAAAAACTTATTTTTGAACTCCTACCATGAGTTAATGGAGGCATTGGGAA
>MNCI01005642.1:179527-197217 GCA_015680685.1 Gnetum montanum | reverse complement strand
AATGTACCATATCATTAATGGGCTTTGTGATGAAACAAGAGAGACCCTAGGGATGTATGCTCAAGGTCAACTATACAAACTATGAACCCATCAATTCCAAGAGCTTATTAAGCGGGTAGCAAAAGAAGAAGGAGAAATGGCTAGATGGGAGAGTATTGAAAAACATCAACAGGACCAAAATCTCAACTTATCTGAGTTCCATAATCATAAAAAGGAGAAATCAACCTATCTCAAGGAGGAAGAACCATCTTTGCCAGTACAACAATCATTAGAAGAAATTGAGGCAAAGATCAATAAGATGCTAGAATGGATGCATAAAAAGTGTGGAGAATATATCAATATTATTGGATATAAGAGTTTTGACAACCCAAGAAGTAGGACACAATATCATTAGATGATTTGAAAGAAGGGATGAGGAAAATAAGAGCTCAACTTCCAATCATACGAATGAATGCAACATTTGCCTGTACAATTTACCCCAAGGGTCAATGCCCAATCTTGTTACATTTATATGAGCATTGGGGAAACATGTTACACCTAGAGTTCATACAGAGATACTGTATTCAATCACAACAGCAACAATCCCAGTCATGGGGGAAGCCATCCCTAAACTGGAGACACCCTTCATATCATCTAAATCCAAATGTTTATCTAGTCCAACATCCTGTTTCCCCAACTGGGTCAACATAGTCTATCTCGTCACATTATTATTCTCCTCAGTACTATCAACCCATGTCCTCAACACAACCACCGCCTTGTGTACCTTACACTTCTCCTAAATTTCAATGTTCTCATCCTTTCCCTTTTTCTACATCACCACCAACTGTTCCTAAAGTGTCTGCACCATAGCAACAACCCACGAATGTTACTTGTGCTACTATTGCCAACAGCAGTGAGAGACCTCATCAACATCGAAGGTGTCCCTTCTTTAGACATGATCATAGGAAGGGACAATATAGTTCCAAGGCCACTGCATTCTCCAACTCAGCACAAGTCCAACACTATGGTGCACCCTTCTCTTTGAACCCAATGCCTACTTCATCAGGGCCACCAATTAACACTCCAACAACCATATGGCCCAATGAATATAGCCATGGAGAGCAACATCCCAATCCTAGCATACCATCTTACGGTCTCAAGTATCATAGTGAGTCAACTCTTTACCCGAGAACCACATCCTATAAATTGCCCCACTATGCTTACTATAATCAGGTGTGTGAACACCAATGGGGTAAGAATGACCAAGTTTCGATATTTCAAACATGCAAGGATCCTCATCTTTCATTTTTCAATCCTTGCCAAGCTCAACCGTTTAGTTATGGGGGATATCCCCCATTCTAATAACAAGTGGGATTAATAAATATTTTTCATTTTCTTTAATTTTACAATTTTTTGTTTTACAGTTTTTCATTTTTCAATTTCTTATTTTATCTTTTTGTCTTTTTGTCTTTTTATTTTTTTTTCTAAGTAATCTCATCTACAAATAAAACACTCATGTGGCTTGTTGGTTGAGGTTTGTTCTATGTTATCGAGTCTCAAGTGATCAATTATTTGGACAATGAGCCCATTACACCCACTCATCCATTTTACAAATAAGAGGTTATGTTCGAGGATACAGTGATATTCTTGACATTCTTAAAACTTAAAATTAATTTTGTGTTCATTGTACCTAGAATAAAGAAGGATGGATCAAGAGAGAATGATTAGGGTGTGACATCAAGGGGACTTGCGGATTCTCTTTGGTGACATCTGTGAGAGTTATCACGCAACGTGGTTGTACTAAGATCCTTGTAGATCTAATGCAAAATGGGAGTAAGAGTAATCAAAAGGCACTCAAAAATCCAATGTTGTTCTATGGGGTCCCACTAGAAAGACATGCACCCATGCCTGAAGGTTGGTGACTTCTCTAGATTCAGCATTCAAAAAAAAATAACAACAAAAAAAGAAAGTGCCACAAAGCAAAAATCACTCCTCCCTTGAACAAAATGCCAAGTGATCATATGCCTTGTTGTTCTAGTACTCTCATAGTATCTCATCATGGGATGAAACAATGCGATGTTACTGATCAGAGGAATGGACTTGGTCTTGATCTTGGAACGACAAGTTAATGACACATTAATCATGCTTTACATGTAGGATTCATTGTGCCCTGGGTCAGTTACCTCATGTCCCAATATCTACAATCCCTTCTATAGTCTGTCTCATCTCGTTGTTCATGTCATTGTAGCTCGTGTCTTGTATAGTGTAGAATTCTTACCTCATTCCGGTGATACTTACATGTGTGTGTTTTGTGGAACCAGTGTAGATTACATTTAATCCTTCTAGTGCCTACGGACACTTTTAAGAGTGGTTACGCAAGGGCATTATAGGTTGGAACCTGCTTTGGGGAGGACCCCCTTGCATAATTTTTTTTAATTTGCACTCCTAACACATTTTCCACACACCATCTATTACCCTCAGCATATTTTCAATTATATTCTTTCCCTTATTACTATCCCTCTTATTCAAATGTTCCTGATGAACCATCACATAGCCTTTTTCTCTCCCTTATCATCCGAGGTCCTTATTGATAAATTCCACACCATCATAATTTTCATGCCTTCAGAACTAGTTCAGTTACCCTAGAACCCTTTAACGCTAAATATTAAATATTCGATACATTCTATAAAATGCCCTAGCTTCGATAGGTCACGATCTTGCATCCAAAATATATATATATACGTGACCCCCCATGCTAATCAACATCATTTGCAACTGTTCACGCAGGGGAAGTTTTTCAAATTTCTCTCTACGACTCGCAATTGCACGTCCCTTACTTTCGTATCCATAACTCGCTTGCTAGTACTCTGATTTTCATTTCGTTTGAACCTACTTGAACCTGGAGTGTTCAACTTAGTCATGGGGAAGGGGCACATGCCGAATAGCACATAAATTTTTTGAAATTCATCATCGCTCGAAGGACATTATTAAGGGTAATTAGTTATAAAATTAACGATAAATGCTCCAAAAACAATTTCATCTCCTTAGTTATACCAGGAAACTAGATTTGGAAACCACCTAAGCAAAGAGGATTAAATATTATAATCTTTTAGGGATATTTTAATTAACATCACATAGAGATAAAGCAAATTCATTAAGGCAAGCAGTAAGCTATAACCTAACCTTGGTAACAACCTTACTAATGATTGGCCCCGTGTGATTGCAGATGGCCCTGAAATGCAAACAACAGGAAGGTCCTGCTCAAGGTGTGATCAAGTGACCTAGGAGAGGTGAAGGACAAGTTCCTGCCAAACAACATGCAGAGTAGGAAGAATAATCATTTAGTATCCATCAAAAAGACCCTACCACTATACAATCAAGGCAGGTGGAAGGAGGAGCTGCTACAGTGTCTGAATAGGGACGACATCTCATGTTGCCCCAGAATTGTGTTCAAGCCATCCATGAAAGGTCCATATTAACTACAGTGATCATGGAATTATACTTTGGACCTTTCATAGAATTTGCTCCGAAGGTTGTTAGGGATCACCTCAAAGGGTCCCCATTGTGGCCTACCCTCTCTGAAAGTGGTGCCTGGTACTTAGGGGAAACGTACCGATTTTGGCACAACAAAGAAGAAGGCACCACGATTAACATTTGTGGTGTGACTATTGATTTCTCTATTCAAGTCATTTCAAAAATATTAAACCTTCTGAATACATGACCAAAGATTGCTCAAAACTAGCTAGACACTTTCAAAACCAAGCAACTTAATAAATTGTTGACAGAGAATAAAAGGGTGGCGAAAGAAAAAGAGAAGGCTGACTAGGATGCCTCTATGGCACAAGCGCAAACTTACGCGCACGCCAAGGCACTCAAGGCCTTACAAGAGGAGAAACTTCAGGCCATACTTCAACGCCATCAAATCCCAAGACATGGAGTGCAAGACAAGGGAAAGACACCCATGGAGGAGCCACCGCCACCAGGAACTACATGAGTTCCATCAATTTTGTAGCTATAGGATTTTCTTTTGTATTCTCTGTGTTGTGTCTCAATTTTGTTCTAATTCCACACTGTAGCATGAATCCATTCTCCTTAGTCAATAATCCCATACCTATCCACTATGTAATCAATAGAGCTTGTTCTCACTTTAACTTGAGGACGAGTTTTCATTCAGTCGTGGGGGTATGATGAGTTATGAATTGTTGGCTGCAATATCACAGCCTAGACACGATATTGGGTACACGATATCGCAGCTTGTCTCCTCATCTATAAATAAGAGGTAGGTAGGTCTGGTAGGCAGTCTTGGAAGTTTTTAAGTTTAAGTTCAGTAATTTTGTAGAGACTCTTTGTTAATTTTCCTCTCAACCCTTTTCTCCCAGTGCATGCCCGCAGTGTGGTGATTGTAATTGTACAGCATCCTTATTCGAGTGTGACGTACTTGGACACGCACATGATCGGCAATAAAGATCGAGATTACTTCATCATTGCAGCATCCACTTAGCTTAATTATTTATTTAATTGTTATTTACTGCTTTCTTAGTTAATATCTCTTCACCTTTATCTCCTAGTAATATGGAATGAGTACGACTTAATCACGAGCATTTAAGTGTGACTACTTGGTAGCCCAATAGTGTACCAAGGCCATACGCTTGGTAATCCCAGCAGTAGTCGTGCACGAGGTTTNTAGGCTCTCTCTTGACAAAAATGAAGGTCCAAGAGGTCTATTTATATTCTCTCTCTCTCTCTCTCTCTCTCTCTCTCTCTCTCTCTCTCTCTCTCTCTCTTAGTTTAGTCGATATTATTTACCATCATACCCAGGAGTAGCATTAGTGTAGGAACACACCATAGAACTCACTCTAGACAAAACCGTACGTGACAAAGTTAATACTAGTCCAAGTGGGAAGACAACGAACTGCGATCTACGAGTAACTATTTGGATACCACAACTAGTCCGTCTGCGGAGTTCAACCAAATCGTGCGTGAAACGCTCATATTCATATGGTTGAGTGTAGGGGTACCTCACCACTCATCAACTATGATAATCAAGCAGTAATTAAACTTGTCCAAAATCTAGTTTATCACGACAAGAGCAAACACATTGAAATTAATGTACATTTCATTTTACAAAAGTATCATGAGAACACTTCACACTGCTTTATGAAGAAAAGTTGTAAGAAGACAAAGCATGAATTGAGGAGTATTATTGGGTAATTCATACCTTTCAATAACCTTCATAACACCCTTAATAGTCAAGTTAAAGTTCTAGGATATCAAAAGCTAAGTTGTAATACATAAGAGTCAATTCATAATAAAAGAACCAATTTGTAATTCACGAGTCTTTAAGATTAATTCACAAAGTTAAAAGTTGATTTACATTACAATTTCATAATATCAAGTTGTTGCAAATTTGTAAAATAGAAGTTATGTTGAGTCATGTCACCTCATTTACTTAAAGAGGGACTTGGCCAGTATTGATGTGTAAGTAAAAGTCAAGTCAAGAAAAAGAAATAGATTTAATAATATGTGATGGCCAAAGGGTCTAAAGATCAAATACTGAAGACTTTATCAATAAGTTGTTATTAGGGCAATTACAATTTTCAATTACTTTGAAACGAATTATATTTGCTATCACTTTCCAAAAGATCAACATTACGTAATTGCAAATTGACAAAAGCTCATAACTCTCTATCCTACAAATCACTATGACACTACATGTTACTTCAAAGATTACTAAGATGCTTTAGTTCACTAGGTTGCCCCTTTCCTACCCATGGATTCAAATTCACCAACTCTTTGATGTTCAACTTTGGCATCTAGATCCATTTTGTAGAGGTATTTTATGATCATCTTGCTTTTGGCTATGAAAACCAAATAGGCCAATGACCACATCATCTACATGTGCAGATGCAACTATTGGATACTATAAAACACTTGTTCTTAATTCATCTGGTCATATGCTATGGGCTCACATATTAATTCCCAAAGAGTAGGTAGCAACATTCATAAACAAAGGGTATATCATATAGGATGAGCATAAAATCTTCTTTAGGAGTGTATTAAAACTACAATGCCAAGGCATTCATATTCCATAACTATCATTAACCATGTTGCTTATGTGTTCTTGGGTACTACCCTTATATGTCAGAGGGTAGAGGGCTATGTTTAAATAATATATATATAACACTTTTAATTTATAGAAAAATAGGAAGAATAATGGTATGCACTTGGAATAATTAAAAAGAGGTTGAAAACCACTTAGAATTTTTCACAAAGGCTTCACCATGTACAATGATGTATGCATGCTCACATTGGATATGCATATATGCATGCCTTGGTACTGTAGCATTAATGAGCTCCTAAGAAAGTTTGTATGCTTTTCCATGAATGGGGAGGGCATGATACCATTTTGAGACATGGGAGGAGAGGGAGTGGCAAAAGAAGAGGTTGTAGGTCCAAGTTTGTTCATTTTTGAATTTTCACTATTGCTATAGAAAACCACTTAGAATTTTTCAGAGATGCTTCACCATGTATGATGATGTATGTATGCTCACATTAGATATGCAAGCACTAGCACCAAAAGGAAGAATTTAAAATAAGAATATCTATAAAAAGGAATTCACAATTTATAAAAGTGTTTGAAAATGTATAAATTGAAGTCTCAAACCTTTGTATGCCCCCAAACAAATCCCCAAGGATTGGTTGACCAACCCCACCTGATCTTGGATGAAGCAACTCTAAATACAAATCCATGTGGATCACCTACTCTTATCATTTTGGGTTGTGAAATCCACAAATTTTTATAGATCAATCAAGCTTTCTAGAGGGATTGTAAACCAGGATCTGATTTTTGGTTCAGGTTAAGGTTTTTTTGTTTACCTTCTCTTAGTTTGATTATCATCTGTGATATGATTGCTTTTCGGTCTGTCATTTCAAAGCCTATTACACCAAATGACCAGGAGGTTTGATCGTTTTTAAAATAAGGCTCTAACGGCATTTTCAACTTGATCTTCTTTGTAGATTTGTTATTTTCTTCTCTTTCTTCATTGTTTCGGGTTCTTTCTCATGACAACCTGATCTCTCGGTCATGTTTTCATTCTTCTGGATTTGATTTTTCTTTTACAAAAATCTATTGATAATCTTATATTTTACTATACTCTTCAATGGTAAGATCGCTTTTAGCAAGCATATGTTTGCATTCTTCCGCTAAATTAGTATTTTTGACTGCTGCGTGAGTAGTGAGAGGTTTTTCTCCCCTTTTTCCTTTTTTAAGTCCAATATGCATGTACTATTCTATCAAATTAAATAGAAACCTAAGGATGTAACACTAAAGCAAGCAACTACAAACGAAAAACAAGAGGTAGGAGTCCCACCCATGCCAAACTATTGATGAATAGTCCATGATCTTAAGATACAAGTTCAATTATAAAATGACAAAGGATGAAATAGACTTTAAATTGATGAGTTCTACTTATATAAGATAACTATTTTTAAAGAACTTGTATGAAGTTTATCCTAATAAATATATAAAAGATTAAGATGTTATAAAATGTTGGATCCTCTAGAACTAAATAATAAAGAATAAAGGTTTAATTCAGAATGAACTTAAAATATTTGGATTAATAATCTTTGGTCTCTCCTTTAACTTATTTAAATATAGTCATTCAAATTGTGATAACTTGGAATTTTGATTCAAGATGATACATTCTTTAGGCCTTCAACAATAAAGTATGAAATAGGATTATATTCAAGCTAATGATAAAAGATTGTTGATAATAAGAGGACCTAATACAATGATTGGAATATGATTGTTCCCCTTGACTTAATCTTCATAAAACAAAAGGAAAGCCCTTAGACCAAAGATTGATTCTTTGAAGGCCGAACACTGCTATCAAATGAACAAATGCCAAAAGATCCTACTATATCCCTCTTTTCACTATTTCTATAGAAAATGGAACTAACATGGCAATTATGGAGATGCATTATGCCACTTGTCACTTTGTAATAAAATACATTTTATTCAAATTATAAACATTTAGACAGAGATTAAGCATCACAATGGATCTAATGGATGAAGTTAAAAAAGATCATTATTATTAATTTTGTAACTAATGGATGAAAAAGTAGAAAATTATGAAAGAATAGTAGTTGTGATATAAAAAGAAGTTTGAAGAAACAAATTACTAAACATTGTGAAAGAGTAAAAATAAGAGAGTTACGAGGATAGGCCATAGTAACCTATAACTAACTTCATAACTAAACAGTCAAATGTGTCATTGAACATCCTTTGCTAGAAAAGTAAAGGTGTCAAGTAAGACTCAAGAATGAGTCACAATCCAATTTCCTAAAGAGAGGATCATAGTTTGAGCCAACTATAAGTGTGATCCAATTTCTTACATAAGAAGAGAAGATCACATGGGAAGCGTCGTTGAAGTAAAAGGAAGCTATAAGGAAGTGTGGTCAAGTTGTATGTAGAGTTTGTACATAAACCAAATGGCTAGTGATGACTATGATCTTCATGTAAGACCAACAACTAGAGTTACAAGTTATGATTTATGATGTTTGTAAACATAATTATAAATACAAATTGTTACAAATGGTTAAGTTGAGTTAAATATGAATTAAGTTCTTGACTCCAAGATCCTTAGGTATATTAGAGTTATCGACTAACATAAAATCAAACTCTAAAGACCATGAGTTCAATTAAAGTCATACTCTCTTATGTAATGCATATGTTATGGGAAAATGATAAAAACAATAATTAACCAAGTGGATATCAAACTAAAATAGCAAATTAATATTATTAAGCATAATCCATGCTACATGTACAGATTTGACTTGTTTAAAACCTCTAACTCTTGATAATTTAGATTCTCACTCATCAATTATCTTTATTAGTTCTAATTCACTACTATCATGTCTCTTCTACTATGACTTTTCTTGCTACATCCTTATAAGCCTTTTCCTTTTGTGTAACGAAACATGCATATAGCTTACACTGAATATATCAGTCTGATAGATCTACAAACCCATCAAAATCAAACTTATGTCTATAATATTACAAGATTATGAATGATGTGAAGTCTTTAATTACACACAAGCAAAAGTAAAGCGTTAAGGATGTAATAGATAAATTTCAATTTAACCATTGCTTTAACTATATTTTTTAGAATGTAAGTCATAAGTTTATTTAACAAGCTAAATATTTTTAATGATGATGATATTCATCATTGTAACTATCATAAATATGCAGTATCTCAACATAGCCCTTAGAATAAAATCTATGACATGCATACCACAAGTTTCATGCTATAACCAATTGAGCTAGACCTAGTTGACAATTTGTGAATATTTAGAAAATTTTATAAGCTTGTTATCTAAGATGTCATTCTTATAACTTATTTAAAATATAAGCCACTCTAATTCTTACTCTAATTCTTTCTGTAATATCTAAATTATACAATTTATCTCCTTTAGTAACAGTCAACATCCATATAAGCATTCACATTTCTAACACATTAATTTGTTGTTTGTCTCCTTTGTAAGCCCAATATTTAGGATCATATGATATTGCAGGTCCTATAAAATTTTCCCTTTAGTTTTATTTCAATTCCTTGATCACATAGAACACTACTAACCTATCTCCATTTTGACCATCCTGCCTCAATCCTATTTCTTATGTCTTCATCAATTTTGCCATCTAACTAAAGTATTGATCAAGTATTGTAGTGATGGATATTTTGGCCTTGAATTGTCACTTTTAATTCATAGTTTATGCCATTACTAAAATTGCAGTTCATATATTTTTGTTTTATTTTTAGTAATTTTTAAGTCCTTCAATTTTAGAACATATCTTCACTTTTCCATTTTAGAAGCAATACTTTTTAAAGTTGTATCCCCTGACACAATATCATTTACAAATAGCATACACAAGATTTTATATCTTATTCTCTTTTTTAATTCATCCATAGTAATGGCAAATATAAGAATAGGCTAAGATTAAACCCTACTTACAATGACTAGAAAAACAATTATGTAACTATTTGTACATTTTTAACTTAACATGCATAAAATTTCATTAATTGAAAGGAAAGATGTAAACATTATGGTCATGGTTGAATTGGTCATGGGCTCCTCATTAAAATACCTAGTCATGAGGTTACAAGTTCAATCTGACAATTAGTTGTCTACTTTAACATTTTTACATCTATATTTTCTTATCATTTCTAAGTTTGTATCTTCTTATCATAGCCCTTTAGAATCAAATTTAGAATATGTGTACCACAAGCCACAAGTTCCCAATTGAGCTAAACATTGTTAAAGATTTATGAATATCTAGAAAATTTTTCATGTAGTTATGTATCCATTTTTAATTTAGCAAAAATAAATTTTTATTAATGAAAGGAAAAGATGAAAATATAAGAGAATGATAACATAAGCATAGTTGAGTTGGTTATGCGCTCATTGTTAAAATGCATAACAAATTCAATTCTACTTGACTAGTTGAAGCTCATTCATTGACAATTCAACTAGTAAGCTCATTCAATATTAACTAACTAAAGACCGAATAACAGAAGTAGTGCAATCAATTGAAAAAGTTTTTTTTATGTAACTAAATGTAAACAGAAAGAACAAAATGGTTGATCCATTTCAAATTATTGCAAGATCCATAATTCTGAATGCATCTCAAATTTCATCACACGACTAGCTAAAAATTCATAGAAAAACTATAGAAGATTCTGAAAGAATTTTTTTTTATCGGATAAATTTACAATGTTACAATGTTAGCCTCGTTAATGACTGACATATTACCATTAATGAGACTTTAAAGTCAATGCAGCAACAAGCTCAAAGGTAATTAGGAATAGTCAGAAACAATAAAAAGTTGTTATGGTGAAAAGACATGGCTGCAAAATAAAAGCATTCGAGATTTAGATGTAGTAATAGATTCTCAAGAGATTTGTGTTACTGTTTTAAAAAGAAAATGTTATTTGAGAAATAGTTAAAGAAATCTGAAAAATCAAAAGAAGCTCTACTGCTATTGTGAGAATGTCATAGAAAGCAACCTGGATGCATTAGTGCCCCTGCAGACGCAGATGTGAATATTGATTAGCAGAAATAAGAATGGGATCTCATTATTTTAGAATCAAAACCAGAATGGAAGCTCTTCATCTTTGAATTTAAACCAAGAAAAAGATCGAATGTTCAACAAAAATATTGCAAGTAAATGACATTAAGTACTTCGAAGATCATGGATCTGTCTTGAATTGCTTATTTTGAGGCATCTTGGATGATCCTTAATCCAAAACTGAAATCAGTATTTCATTGCTTCATCCCTATGGCCGAAAATAGTAATTAATTTTGATGACTTACAAATGGAAAAGTGAGAGAAAACACCATCACCAATTTTTAGTCCGGATTGAAGAATTATATGCAACTGTCTGCAAAGATAGCCTACAATTACACGAGAGTCGGCACTCATGGAACAATGTAGCTGATAAACACCTAAACTTATAAACGCTTGTATTAGAACAAATCTAAAGTAAACGCTACAAAATTCAATAAGATATCTGTCCGAACTATCATAAAATACACATTACATAGCTGCAAAATACAAAATATATAGCTGCACCCTTCACTAGGCAAACTGAACATCTCCATTAAATCACAAACCTGCATTTAAAATAACGAATTCTAATGTTAGAAAAGGCGTGAAAGTGGCACAAGACACAATAATAAAGTAGCTTCTTAATTAAAACTTGAGTAAAAGATACAGGCATGCAAGTTGAAATAAGCAGGCTCCATGTTGGCAAACATGACAAACCTTGATGGTCCTTATTACGAGGCTTCTGGTTTAAGATTCTCTGATTCACTCGGCTTAAAGAAAACAATGTACGAATAGAACATCAACACCACCACACTGTAAAAAGAAAGAAAGAAAGTTACATTAGAGAGGAAGAATTTTAAAAACGAATAGAAAATGATTATTGAAGAGCAAGTGCAGTGCGGAGGTGTGCGCTTGTCCATACAATAATGCTTGTTGAACTTCTACAGAGATATTTAGCATTCATTTTTTAAAGGTTCTTAATGCAAACACTGGTCCATTTTTCACAACGTTATCACAGAATTGGTATTGATATAGACGACTTGTTCGACTGACATACTAGTTCTTCATGTACATCATATGCCTGTCTTAACAAACTTCTCTGGGTGTCTGTTGGCCATTCTAGTAAGAAAATGTATATACACTGGCAACTATCAACGTTGCGATCTGACTCGTTTCATGCCAAATCCCTCTTGTTTTCCAACTGCCTTCCATAATCCCATATACAAAGAACCCAAGGGCTTTAAAGATACAAAACGGACACTGATATCAGTTTGTCTCATATGAGATTTGAGGAACTCATACTCCTATTACGTGTTGACAATTAAAATTTAATCTTCTGTAGAACATTGTATGACAAAAGTTGCAGTCAAAAGTTTCATTCATTTTCAAAAGAAACGTTTTAGCATTGCTAAATTTAAAACTGTAATAGTCCCAAACTGTTGTTGATTTGTGAATTTTTAAACACATGCATAGCAATAGCTATAGAACTGGTGCTTCAATGAATTCCCCAGCAAGAAAGCATATTTTTCAAAGGGAATTTTAATGGTCATGTTAGATATATGATAACGGGGTGTGCAAGGATTCATGGAGGACCTAGATTTCAATAATGAAATGACACAAGAGATTCAGTCCTACAATTTGCAAGTGGTCACAATCTTGCAATTGCAAAAACTTTTTCTAGAGGAGGACTGAACATTCAATTACATATGAGAGCAGCACGTATAAAACACAAATCAACTGCTTCTGGTTGTGCAAAGAAGACAGGTCATTTGCAAAAACTGCAAGATCATACCTAGAAATTGCTTTACAACTCAACATTGACTAATGGTCGTAGACTTCGCTATACAGAGCTTTAAAGCTAGCATGACAAAAGAGATTAAATGCATAAATTGGTGGAATTTGGACAATATACCATGAGAAAAGGAACTGAATTTCAGACCCTCTTGAGGCATTTTACACAACCTAGTTGTTAGGAGAAGCCCAAAACAAAATTTTGATATCAATCTAAAAAGCCAAGGCAAATAAAAAATTTCATTAGAAGCCATATATGGTCTGATAGCCTGATGGTAAGGCATGTAGTTTGTAACCCATTGGTCAGGGGATCAATGCCTAAGTTAATCTTTTAGCTGAAAAATCCAATGATTAAAAATATTCTCCTTTGCCAAATCATGATATTAGTGTTACACACACACACACAAAGTATAATGATAAAAAGCAAAATCATATGATAAATATTCTATTAAAAAATGAAATGATTATTTCTAAAAACATTAAGCATTAGTGTAACCATTAAGTTTGTGCTTCAAATCCACAATGATAAATAGGCAAGCTGTTAGAAAATAAATAGTCTTTTCCAACAAAACAAAGAGGGAAGGAAAGCCTACTCGTTCTGTGGGAAAATCTTATTCATCTTGTAATGACTAATTATTGCAGAAACCAAAACTATAATTTGCTTACACGAAAAATTAGTTTGTACTAAATACATCAGTAGCAATAAATCCCAAGAATAATAAATGTATCCAATAGTTAGCAATAAATGAATTTGAACACGTCTTCTATATAATGACCTAAAATCAATGTTAGCTTAAATAACTCATACAAAGTTTTACTTAAGATTTGTTATCTGCATTGAAGAAATCTATCTTGCAACATTCTAAAAATATATGTTGCTCATTTCTACCAATTGTACTAGACACAAAAAGGAATATTCTGTCCTCCTGATGCACATTATTTTATCTCACTTTCAACTTGAAGGTGATGTAATCTCATTCTACAAATTAATTTTCACATGGATATAGTAATGGTTGCATGGTTCTGGAACTACTGTGTCCAATAGATCCAAGAGGGTCTCAGTGAATGCAAGTAAAAATTCATTTTCAGTTTTAATATATACCACATCATCATGAATGCCACCTCTGAGGCTTTCTGAGTCAAATTGAAGCTTCATTTGGTTGTGTTTCATTTGCCATCCCTCCAAAATCTTCTCTTCAAAAATTTTCCAATCCTGTTGTGAATTCATTATTACATCTAGATTTTCAATGCCCCATTTTTGTAGTCACAATTCCCCTTCATGATACCATTCCTATTGATGAAGTTCTTGAATAATCACTTGAGAGATCTTATCACTGTGTTTATTGTTAAGATAGAATGTTAAAAATTGATACATTGTCTTAACCTCCAATGGCAACATATTAGCTTCTAATAAAAGTATTAGATATGAGACTTGCATCTAGACCTTGAATTCATCCTACAAGCACTGTTTTTGAGGTTCTTCTATTTTTTCCAAGACTCCTAATCAAGACCTAGATCCCAAACTATACATCCATAGAGCACTGTAGGTTGCAGAAGCTTATAAAATAGATCTTTCTGAATTTCCCAAGTCCAAATACTGTGACTCATACATCTATTCTTCATTATGCAAAAAAGCCTTTAGAACATTAAGAGCAGGGTGGTGCCAATTATCTATAGATAGTTTTGGAAGCATTCAGTCCCAAATATCTAATATGGATCCATGACCTCAAGTTGTCTATTCTTTATCTAGAAATTATAATCTTTTATTGGTTTCATAAAGTAACATTTTTGTTTTGTCAACACTCATCTTCATCCTTATAAGTTAAACAAAATTTTTCTCATTCATGTAGCATTGCTTTTAACCCTTTTCTTGAATTTGCAACTAGTACTACATAATCTACAAAGATTAAAAGTTCTATCCAAGATTGATCCTCTTTAATAGCATAATTTTAAAGTCTTGAATAATTGTGAATTCTCATACTATTTTTCAATGACAATAGTTTAGACTTCTTACCTAGCTTCTTTATAAAATCGAATTTTTACATCATACAAGGGTTTAGATCTTCCCAATTCTAATGTCTAATCTTGTTAGTTTATGATCACACAATCACAGTATCACAGATAAGTAAACTTTTCTAGACCAATTTGTATTCCTCAAAATTACATGTTTATATTTTCATATTAACTTTATTTCTTGAATTCAGCAATTACATGCTTTTCAATGACAGGGTTTAAGCTTCTTACTTTGCTGCTTTGCAAAATTGCATTTTTCTTAGAAGGTTTTTTTCTTAATTTAAGATATTGATTATAAACAAGATTATGAAAACATTTTTTTATTTTCTGTTTAAGTTACTATATAGAATTTGTTTAGAATAAAAAAAATGTAGCATTTATTTATGATAATATGCATATTTTCAATATTCAAAGTTCAGTTTTTTTGTTTTTTTATTTTTTTATTTTTTGTTTTTGATATACTAGGATCATAAAAGTTGAAGGCTTGATTTCACTGTAAAGTAAAAATAGGGGAAAAAAACGTTCATTTTGATGTATCAGTTTAAAAATGAGCTTTCAGATGAAATCTGAGGTAGGGTATAAAATTTGGACACTGATTACATAGATGATAGATATGGCTATTTAAGTAATTGGATCTTCAAAATTTGTTGAAAACCCTTCCTAACGGTCCCACAACAATGCTTCTCTGATATCCACATTTTGGACTTGGGCACAGTTATGAAAGGTGGGTTGCATATCCTAGCTAACAAAATAGGATTTGAATTGTAAACTGAGAAAATTGAGATCGAGTTGGAGAAAACTGAACACATAAAAATTTTATGGTATAAATATTTTTCCAAATCTGAGGCAAGGTATGAAATTTGGGCACTGCTTACATAGATGATAGCTATGCCTATTTAAATAATTGGCTCTAAATAAATCTGTGTTGGAAATCCTTCCTAATGGTCCCAGAACGGAGCTTCTCTGTTATCCAGAATTTAGGCTTAGGCACGGTAATGAAAGGCAGATTGTGTATCATAGCTAACAAATTAGGATTTGAGTTGTA
Source organism: Gnetum montanum (assembly GCA_015680685.1). Classification (NCBI taxonomy): domain Eukaryota; kingdom Viridiplantae; phylum Streptophyta; class Gnetopsida; order Gnetales; family Gnetaceae; genus Gnetum; species Gnetum montanum. The sequence continues at coordinate 181,285 of MNCI01005642.1, read as the reverse complement.
AACTGAGAATATTGAGATCGAGTTGGGGAAAACTGAGCACAAAAAAAATTTCTACTATAAATATTTTTCCAAATGCTTTTGTACCTACTTAGGTTGATATAAACACAAACAATCTCATTCAACAACCTTCTCTTGTTTTCCTCTTGTTATTTGTTGATTGAAGGGCAATTAGGATATTTCCAATTTGACAAAAAAAAATCAGTAAAAACTGCAATTTGATTGCCCCGATTAAAAAAAACTACGAAGTTCAAAATGATCAGTCAGGTAAAAATTTGAGGGAAATGACAACTGGGATTTCAGTTAAGATTTCTGATATTAAATCAGCTTTTGCAAACTACGTTTCTTGCTAATGGACTACACACCAACATAGAATAAAGTTGAGAGGTGATGGTTGAAAATGCTTCTTATATTCCATTCTAAGACACAGGTAGCTTTACGTCTCAAAAACGCATTACTTGCCTTATATTTATACAAGTAAACTTCTGTTCTGCTATCTGGTATTACACTACGTGATAGATAGTTAATTCCAAATAAATTATTCACGGATATTAAATTGAGAGGCTGGATTACTAATAAGAAAATATGATGTTGTGATACAGATAAAACATAGCCAAAATTTATAATCTTTACCATAGAAACCTGAAACCCAACCAAAAGTATTTAATGGTAGACAACTGTGTAATCAAAGAATACACACCTCACAAAAGCCATGAAGACACCTGGAAATAACGTTACCCTCTGCAAGTAAAGGAAGAATGAGATATCAGTATTATATAAAAAAAAAACAAACATGCAAACAAAATTCATATCCCTTGAGTTCATGTGTCACTAATAAAAGTCTTTTAGCTTTGCTTCAGGATTTGTTTGTATTGTTATTTTAGAAGATAGAAGAATTTATGTTCCATATCCTAATCAAAGCACTGGAAGAGACATGTTTTATTGTGTTGCTATGGCCATCTGTCTTGAGCAATGTTTACATGCTGCAAATAATACAGCTAATTATAAACCAGGGACAGATAACGTCAAACAAGAACTGTATTTAATAGGAGTTAAACTGCACTCTCAGACCTTTCATGCTGGCCTTTGATAATGGTATGTAGCATTCACAAAAGATAAAAACATCTGCAGTACAATCACTTCCACTGAACATGCACACGCTATTACAAATAAAGAGCCTCCACAGCATCACATCGCAGAAATTCCACTAAACGCACATTCAAGTACAAATAAAGAGCCTCCACGGCATAGCTTAGCAGCAAAAGGTAGTTTGCACTTAGCGATAAGTTGTAAGTTCAATTCTTAGCATGCACAAAACTGGGGCCAACTATAGACTAAGGACATTTGTCTCTATAAACATTCCAAGCGAGGATAAGCGGGTTTAGCATGCAGTGCTTATGGAGGGCTACTGCCATACACAATGCCCTCAATTCTACCATTCCCAAGAAAATTCCAAATAGAAGAAATCCACGTTGTAGTGCAAGAAGTGAAATTATTGACACTTAAGACAATTCTCTAATTAAAACATTAAACATTTAAAAAATTTGCATCTCACTTTTGCGATGAGAAAATGGTCTGAGTTCATGCAGACAGATATTCTGTTTCTCCCAGCTTTGATTTTTTTAAGTTGTCTTGGTAAATGCACCTAAAATTTTAAAGCACACTTTTATTTTTATTTTTTTTTGAGAAAGAGTTCGGGATTGTATTAAACAAGCAAAATTATGTTACAAGATTACAATGGATGACAAGCGGCGGGCCATC
>MNCI01005642.1:138626-177601 GCA_015680685.1 Gnetum montanum | reverse complement strand
GAACGCCGCGCCGGCGCAGTCCTCAACCGCCGCGGAACCTGGGAACCCCAGCCAGTCCCCGCCCCAAACGCCCCTCCCACTCAGCCCGCACCTCGGCAGCCGCGCGCTGCGTAGCCTGCTGAAGCTCCTCCTCCCAATTCCGTCGGCCCGACGTCTCCGGCGGGGGGGAGAGCGAACACACGGGCGAACGCCGCGCCGGCGCAGTCCTCAAGCACACTTTTATTACATACATTTCACCGTAAAATTTTTTCTTGCATTCTGTTCTAAAAATAATAGAGCAAGTCGCAACACTTCCTCGACAGCCTCATGGTCAACAAAGGTTAGGCCTTGCAGGCTTTGCTAAACATCGCAACTTCCTTAATACGCATACACTACTAGACTTGCAACAAGCTAGATTGAAAGGTCTAAGCATCAATTTTGAAATCTCGAAGGATAAAGAGCCCACCTTGCTTTGATCATCTAATAGACCTTTAATCATGATCCTTGGTTGGTCTCTAAGATCCCAAGTAATTTCTGTTCTTACCCAATATTTTTATTATTTATAGAATCTTCATTTGCTTACTCAAAAAAATTATATAAGTAAAATAAATTAATTAAAAAGAACAAAAGCTAATCTTACACATTAAAATGTTCTGAAACCAATCTTAAAATCAGTATTTCCACAGAGGTAATTGAAGCAAAGGGACACATCCATACAGATCGAACAATTACAACCATTCGAGATCAATAAAGGATCAAAACCATGTTGACTCATTAATATATATATATAAGCATGAGAGGTCATGTGTGTAATCGAGCACATCCAATATGGAATAAGGCAAAGAAAAGGAAACGTCCATGTGGAAGAGAACACACAAGACACCAACCATGTGAAGAAATTTAGAACCTGAGTCACATGGGAATTGAATGAGCATGAAAGAGAGACATCCACAGGTAGAAAATGATGATGAGATATGTCATGGAGAAAACACAAGGAAAAGAGAATTGTGTGCACGCAGAAATGAGCAACCCATGTAACCAAATCAAGTCTTACAACAAGGTATAACACTTCAAGGGAAGGAGAGTGTGAATCAAGTCCTCCCACCAATGATAAACATTGATAGAGAAGGGTGAAAACATCGTTCATGGTAAATACGGATGATGGAAACCAAAGCTGTGAGAAAGTAACGGTGAGGTCTGTCCATGTGAAGAATGGAAGATGAAACCTGCCAACAAGGACAGAAAGTGTGTTGTGATGAAAATAAACAAAATGGGCATATCAACATCCATTTTATACAAGATCACAGTTACATGTGACAAGCTCCTAACAATGAGATGAGTGATCGGACCTAAATCCTTGATGGATGAAGAACAAATGAAAGCAAACAAGAAGATTGCAGCAAAATAAGGAAGCCCACCGACGATGGGAATGTCCACTGATATACAGAAGGACAGATAGTCCAAACAATGAAACAGATTATGATTCATTCTATTGAAGAATGAAATCACAATGTAAACCTGTGGTGATGTAATGATAATGTTTAATAACGATCCTAGTGGGAGAAATATTTTATCCTCATAATCAATTCAGTTCAACACAGCCAACTAGTGTTTAAAAGTCAGCAAATTAGTTGGATCATGAGCAAAAGAGAATCGGAGAACAGTCAAGCCATCAAGGAAAAAAATTGGATGATTTGAAAGAGAACATGAATAAAACATTGATTTTATATGGAAAATAGTATTATATTTTAAAAAATCAGGGCCCACTTAACTCAGATTGACACAAATTCTGCTGCGTGATTGATTGCTGGTTAGAAAAACACTGCTGCTAACCCCTGTTACGAAACTCGCCGAGTTTCTTCGAGTACTTGCAGAGTCTCGAGTTTTTTTTTGCTGGGCGAGTAACTCGCGACTCACAAGCTGGGTTAGAAATCTATATATTTTGAAAGGGTCAAAGACATAAAAATTCAAATTCCAACAAGATCTTTTTACTGTTCGGCAAGTTTGCCGAGTAACTCGCCAAGTCCAAGTTTATTTTGACAAAAACGAGTTACTCGCAGAGTCCGAGTCTTGTAACACTACTGCTAACCAATGAATTCTTAAGGATTTGCTGGCTACCTCAAAGTGGTTACAATGACACTAGTAAATGAACTGTGTAAACCGACAACTACAATTCAAGTTCACCAATAGACCATGGCACAGTTGGAATTTTACAATTATTAAAAATAAATGATTCATGCATTGTATCTGGGCATCTGAAATGTTGAAATGTTATGTTTACTTGGAAAGAATTAAACCCCATCAATTATTTGTTACAAAACCGTTTATAAAAAAAACAACAAAATAATGACAAGTTATGCAAAGTCATGCACCTAATGTTAGAAGGAATGATCCTTGAATCCATGTATGCAATCTCAGTTCATTTGAATTTTCATTTATATGCAAAGGTATTATGAGGCACACAAGCAGATGTTTATCACTATATCGTGAGAAACATATCTGTATTTAGCAAGCCAAAAACCAAACAATCATTATTAAATAATAATAGCATCACTACTTGCTTACCTCACAAAGTACTCGAAGCTCCCTTACTAAGATAATCGAAGCAATGGCTGCAGTTGACAAAAAAAAGAAAATGATATAATTAGCAAACTTGAGCAAGTATATCAAACAACTAAAACAAGGTTCACTGGCTTAAGTAAAGAACCACGCTATTAGAATGAATTATGATCCACATATAACAGGGATAATATCTTTATGCAGCAGAGAATCATGGATATTTTAACTTGACTGTCTTTGGTACTTGAATCTTTCATGAACAGCTTTGGCTTTTTAATTTTCAAAATAAAACAAGACAAAAATGAAAATTGAACGTAACTTTATTATCAATATAACAGTCTAGCGTTTGAAATGATTCAATCAATCCCTTAGATCATAGTGTGAATAAAAATATGTCTTATGGCTGTTAGCAATAAGTTTCTTGAATGACTTTATACAGATGAATAATGATCAAACTTATCCTCCTTGCCATCAATTTGCCAAAATAGTGTTCATGGAGCCAGCCTTCCATGCTATGCATATGCATTCATTAATTGACAGATATAGAAATACAACTTACAGTTGTATTACATACTTCATCGGAATCTCATTCGGAATCATCCACTTTCACATTATGCACATCAAATCAAAAACGTTTTCTCAATGTTCAAAATGCATGAAAGTACATTGTCGAAATATTCATGAAAATATAAAATGTCCATAAAAATAAATTTTAAATTCACTGTTATAGCTTTTCAACAGCTTCATTGATCATAACCTTCTATTTGGGGTTGACTTCGAGAGTTCGTTACCATTCTTGCTGGCCCAGAGCTAATACAGCATTCCTTTTCTAACTAAGTCATTTCATGTCTTCTATGAGAGATCTGCTTCATCTTCTCTCCTCTTGGTAAAACACTTAATTTTCTTAGAACATATACATTTTGAAATTTATCCTTTTGTCATCCTAGCATCCATTTCAAAAAAATACATCAGTGACATCCGTTATCCTACATAATTTATAAGGTATGTTGTTGTATGTTTCTATGTAGATAGTAGCCAATTCTTAGAGCCTCAAGACTAGTGCTCTGCAACAGACATGTGGTTCAGAAATCAAATTTGGTGACTAAAAAAGATTGTGTGCTTTTCAGTTTTCACCGGTACAATGTCTCTAGTCATCTGTTTATTAGCACATCAACACATTCGTTTTATGTCCTCACTTGAGCATTCAATGTTTCATTTGGTTGGAGGCCATTGAAAACAAAAATAAAAATAGATTACTCAAGTCATTTTATCATAGCATACACCAGGAATGGCTCAGGTCTTCATGGATTTCAGCCATTTATAAACAATGCAGATTCATAACAAGTTAAAAATCTATACCTCAGCTCATATTACTTGACATTTTGATGTGCACATCCATGCTAGCTGAGATTTAAGAATACATTCGTATAGAATAAAGACAATTATGGTTTGTTGACATATCTAAAACTGCATCATGAAGTGTGACAGTTTTAGTAGGGGGGTTCCTATAACACGCCGGTGTATAGAACCTAGGACCTTTTCTTTGCTATTTGTGCTCTTATGCTTGGTTCATTAACAAAAGGTTGGATTTTAATATAATATGATCTAATATTATGGTGTACCTTACTAGTGACTTATACTAGTGTATTCTAATACCCCTTCTTTTATGCTGCTTGTGAATAGAACTTGAGATCTCTTGGATTGAATGATATTGCTATATACTTATGATTATGCATCATGAGGTTTAAACCCTTAGCATCAATTTTGTATCTCTCTATCTCATTGTCTTGCTCATGATTGCGCATAGCTGATCTCTCAATGGTTTTGGATCTAAAATTGTTCTTGCTTAGCAAAGCTTTGCTCTCTGTTGATCTCTCAAGGTATCAGAAATGTTCTTTTCTACACAACTTTCCCTCCGCTATTCCCTTATCGGATCTACCTTCACTAATTATCTCTCTCTCACAATATAACGCTTGTTTGCTAATCTTAATTCCGTAATTGATCTTATTTCGCAATTTCTGCCTTCTTTTTCTGTCGTTTCCAGCATTTTGTAGTATCTCCTTCCTATGGTGGCGTCACATCACAACCTAAGTCACAAATGATTTAGGGGTTGCGACGAAAGTCACAACAGAATTTTGGCACATTGTGCTAAGCCACATGACGTAAGTGACGTCTAACAAAAAACAGAAACATCTAACAATGACGTTTTGCTGACATTTCAAGTGTGTATAGGCACATTCAAAGTGTTAAAAAAGCTAGGAAACCAACAATTAGGCTATTGATATTGGTTAATCAGTCATGATGAGGTGACATTGGAGTAGTCAATCAACTAGTCACATGCAACCAATATCTGTAGCTGGAATGATGATTACAATTTTATTAATTGGCAATCAGCTAGTACGAGAATGGTTGGTCAATCATGGTAAGTTGAAATCAAAGTTGGTCCATCAATATAGTGGCATGCACTTAAGTATTAGACCTTGGGTGAATAGTGAAGAGCTAGGGCTCTAGGATAACTATAAGGTTGATACTAGTCATACACATAACCCCATAATTGTATTCCCATGAGGGTAGTCTATAGAAGTAAGGTCCTGAACCAAGAGGCCATGATGGCTAGCTTAAGTTAGTATCAGTCTTATCATTATTCTAACGTCTGATGCTAAAAACCGCATGTGAATATCACAGGTAAATGCAAATCATGGGTTAATGATAGGCATTAATAGTATTTGTTAATGGTATCAATTAACGGATAAGTTAATAGTGTTGTTGTTGGTTTTAACAATGGTCTTCCCCTCACCTCTGCCATTGTTTATATTAGATTCTATAAGTGCACACTTTCTTGTTTCACCCATGTTAGCTCCAGACATTCATATCTCAAACCCTAGCATGATAACAGTGCAAGTCAATGATAGCTGAAACTTAGAACACATTGAAGAGATACATCAATATGAAATGCATGAAGTAATATGTGTAGATAGAACGCTTGAAAGTGTATTTTTCCACTTGCACCATTGAGCAAGGGACTGTTGGGCAAGAGACAATGCCAAGCTTGCCTAGAAGAACAATGCATGCAACAATGTTCAAAGGCAACACACAAAGGCAAGCACACAACAACATGCAAATTGACATGGCAACCTACAAGACATGTAACAACACACAAAGGCAATGTGCAAAAAGCAAGCACGCAGCAACAAGCATAGAGATGTAATAATGCACGAAGGCACACAGGTGGTGTGCACACAAATTTGTGCAACATAGGTGATGTATGCACAAATTTGGACATAGATTTACATAACAACGAGCATGCACAAGAATTGCAGATGCCAGTCATAGATCTACAACTACAAACTACACGTGCAAGGTTTACAAATGCATAACCATACACAAAAGCAACATAGGCAATAGAAGAACCAAAGCTTATTTTGCAACAAAAATTACCCAACACATTGACCATTGCTCCTTGGTGGCTATGTTGCTTCTAAAAATCCAAAAGGGCATAACTGAAGTAGTTTTAACCTCACACTACTACCTTAAAGGGAAAATTTTTCAACAATGCCCATGAACTCAAACAACCTAAAAAGGCAAACTCCAGTAGATTTGATGTGTCCAAGGTATTAAAAGAGGCACAACCATAAGTCTTGGTAGAAGAGGACCACATTGATCTTCCCTTCTCACTTTTGACATAGAAATGTGTCTTAAGAGTACACTGCTCTTACACATGTCAAACATCATGTTAATCAATTTCAAGAATAACATGGAATCAATTCTGGTAAAAGAGTCAAATTGAAAAACATGGCATGATTTGATCATCCTAATAGCCAAAGCATATCAAATATTTAGAGAACATCTTTAAGAAAACAACCATAATGCACCCACATCAATGAAATTTTTTCTTGTTTAATTCTTCTAATAACAAATGAACATCAACATCAAATGGTGAGAACTATAATACTACATGTGACATCATGGATAAATCCAAAAGGGCTTTTAGAAAAAAGTCTAAAATGGAATTCAATTACCTTCTAAACAAAGTGAACTAACTTTGTATGAAAAGAAAAAAAGCTTTGAAGTCATCAATGAACTTCAAGGGATCAAAAGACATTCTTGACATATACTACAAGTAGCAGTGCATTGATTGGGCCTTTCTCATCAAAAGTTCTCAAGTAGCTCCCTCCTATGATAAGGTCATCAACATATTGTAAGCAGACAGTAAGGCAAAAGGTATAAAATTTGAAATCTTTACAGGTATTCTGATAAATCTCAATTGTTATGGATTGTGATGTACTTCTCACCGTTGCATAAATAAAACCTAAATCTGATTGTTGTAATTTAAGAGGAACTGTGAGAAAAAGAGAAAAAGAAAAGGAAGGGCTTATAAGCCGATTCTCCTTGCCCTGATCTTGTAAAATGTTGTCCAATATAAGCTTAAAGCTACATCTCTTGATCGTGGTTTTTTCCTTCTAGGTTTTTCATGAAAAATTGATGTCCTAAAGTTTTGATTTCTCTATTTATTTCACCACATAATGTTTAATTATTTAATAGTTCGCTTGACACTCTACATTATGGTGGTATCAGAGGATTATGCATATTTGGTGCAAATATTGGTTTATGAAATTATCTATTGCTAAAGTTTGTGGCATATTTGTTGTTCTAACTGATTTTGACTGTTTAGTTGCAATTTGTTGCAGATGAAGAATGTCATGGAATTTGAAAAATTAAATATGGCAAATTGGCCCACATGGAAAATAATGATAGAAGATTATCTCATAGTTAAGCCATTAGATCTCCTGCGTCATGTAAAAATAGTGTAGCCTGTGGGAATGGATGATGATGTCTGGGAGATATTAGATTGCAAATGTTTAGCAGCTATCCAGCCTTGCATATCTCTAACCCTGTTGTTTACTGTTTCAAAATGTAAGTCATCAGCGATACTTTGGCAAAATTTGTAAAACTTATTCAAAGAAACCTCTAGAGCAAATAAGCTATATGTAGTAAAGAGATTTTTATTTTTTTATTTTTTTTTTTATTTTTTTTTATTTTTTGAAAATGGAAGAAGGTATGTCAACTCGAAAGCATGTTAGTAAATTTTTTATTTTTTATTTTTTATTTTTTATTTTTTTTTTTTTTTGAAAATGGAAGAAGGTATGTCAACTCGAAAGCATGTTAGTAAATTTAATTTGATTGCTGCCCAAATGAGTTCTTTAAAGTTGCATTTTAATGAAGACATATTAGGTCTATTATTATTGAATTTTCTACCCTCTTGGGAAACATTTGTAACTACTGTTGCAATTATTATAACTGATAAATTTAAAATGCAAGATGTTGTTAGAAAACAAGGAAGGTTATTTTTCATCTATCATGGGAATCAAATTAGGCATTGGTTATAGAGTGAAGGGGAAGATCAAGAGCAAGGATCATTCTTATGGTCCTAGAAGAGGAAGAATTCAAAGCCAGCGTCATGTTCAACTAGTATCACAAAATAGAAAAGGTTCATGACTCCATATTATTATCGCATTTTAGGGCTGATATGTTGTCGAAAATCAGGTCATGTGAGAGCTAATTGTTGACGATTTAAATCAAGTAAAGCTAAGGATAATACTAAAATTCAGAATAAGTCCAATGATAAACATGTTGAAACTGGTACTGTTTTTGATTCAGAAGGTGTAATTTATTCTTTACAACACTGCTTCGTTTCATATTTATCCAAATAGGCAGAGCTGTTAATTATAAAACTCTGGATAACAAACTGGTGTATCTTGGGAATAATCATGGTTGTAAGATTATGAGCATCGGAGATGTTATTAAACAGGTAGATGAAAAGAGACCTACGTTTACCAATGTGCGCCATGTTCCTGGAATTACTAAAAATTTTAATTTCTATACAACATGTTCCCAAAAGTGTTTACCAAATGAAGAACCGTGAAGTTGTTAACATTGAAGACAGATTCATTAGAATTGATCATTTTGGATTTCTCTCGCATAAGCATGAGGTTCTCTGTTGTCTATTTATTGCCACAAGTTGATACAATATCTTGGTTTTGCAAGGTGTCTTGGTTTTGCAGTGATGTTCTCTATCATGTTAATACCTTTGGTCAGTTCAAGCATCATAATTTTCTTGCTAATGATAGTTTTCATGGGAGATGTGTCATTGAAGTCAGATGTCATGTAAATGGAGGTGGTAATGTCTTCATAGAGCAGATTAATTGCTTAGTGGAGAAGCAAGATTTATGTTCAAGTGAGAAATTGCTATGAATGTGAAGCTAAATCTTGCAGCTTTACTGTTTAATTAACAAATATATACCTTTTGTAAGGGATGAGCTATTGTTAGCTAATGAGTTCTTTCTTGATGGTTTCACAGGGTCCATTCTTAATGTAAATGTGATTCTCTGAAATGTTCTACATGGTTGAGATCCTTTAAAAAGGATAGCTTCCATATGTTCTAGATTAGAGTCTATCCCTGGTCATTGTGTGAACACCTCATTTGGACTTAGATTCCCCTAGAGAGGTTTTCCTATATTGTTGAGAGTTTTACCTCATAAATCTAGTGTTTCGTATATGATGAGTCATCACAAGTTTGACTGCATCGATGCGATCACCTTGACGTGATTTCGTCGACACGTACCCATTGATGTGATCCTGTTGACACGAACACATCAACGTGATCCTATTTCATGCATCAACACATAACGCGTCGACAAAGTGTCTTGTCTTGCCTATATAAATGCACGCACCCACTGCATTTATGGCATTTGTTGATTGATAGCTTAGCCAAACTTTTGCATTTTGTTTCTTCCAGAGTTAAAATATTTTCTACGTGCCTACAAAAGGAGTGAGAAGTGTACGGATCTTTATTCAAGCATTGATGTACTTGGACACCTCGGTGTGAATGGCAATAAAGACAAGCTTTCTTCATAAATCTTACAGCACTTGGACTTAGCGCAATATTTACTTTAATGCATTTATTCTTCATGCAATTTATGTTCAAGCATTTAAGTAATTAATTAAATTCAGATAATTAACACACATAAGTACGACCATCTCAAGCATACAATTAATGCTTGGTAATCCCAGTAGCGTTGCAACGTGTTCAAGATGTGTACGGAAAATGGGAACGGTTGCTTATGTTAGGATTAGTTAAAGCATAAATTAATTAAATATTAAATTACTTTATTTTTGACCCTTAGGCAATTTAAATGAAAAACATAAAAATGATAAAAATCATATGCCTTAGTTACACTTAACCATACCATTGTACCTCACAAGTGAAACTAAAAAGACAACAATCATGTCTTTGAGATTCATTGCTTAGGCAAGGTGTACTTAAAAAGCTAAAGTCTACGGAATTCAACCAGATCACTTAATGAACATTGGTGATTCGTATGGTTGAGCATAGGGAATGCTCGTTGCTCCATATAATAAACTACTTTTCCTTGAGTTTTTGCATTAATGATTGTAATAGTCTTTCTGTGTGTTTGTGTACATGTTTTGTTGTCAAGTTGTGTGTGTGCTTTGTTTGGACTGTGGTGGAAATTGCTGATTAGAATAGTAATAAATTTGTTTACCAGATTTTTATATGTATTACAATTATATGTATTACGATTAAATGTTTAAATACTTTATGCATAAGAAATATGCTTTAAAATACATGCTGGGATTGTTTTAATATAATAATAATAATAAATATATGGGAAAACAAAATATTTTCTGTTCTATTTCAATAGAGATGTTGAGAAACAAAAGAAAAACAGAAAAAAATACTCTAAGGTGTACCTCAAGAGCTAAAACAGGTATGTTGAGATGCAAAAGAATGCTCATTACTCAGAACTTGGCCTATGAATCAAGTTGGAAGAACCTAACCCATGAATCAAGGATATTGTGTGCAAATACCGTAGCTTTATATTTTATTTTTTTTTCAATTTAGATGTGATGCATTGTTCTTTTTAGTTTAAAATAGTAGAGAATAAGTACCCTCTCCATGGCTGTAGAAAGGTCACGTGATGACCTTTCAAGGCTTGTAAGACAATGGAAAAATTCACATCGCTGATAACCTAAAAAAAAAGGTGTCTTATTTGATTATGTATCCTAAACTGCCCTTAACCTAAAAAAAAAAAGGTGTCTTATTTGATTATGTATCCTAAACTGCCCTTAACCTAAAAAAAAAAAGGTGTCTTATTTGATTATGTATCCTAAACTGCCCTTAACCTAAAAAAAAAAAGGTGTCTTATTTGATTATGTATCCTAAATTGCCCTTATCATGAATCTATTTTGAAAACTCTTTCCTTGCATCTTATGACAATTCTAAACGATACAGAGATAGATATTATGCTTCAATGTTTTGTAATTATCAAAAGGAATTGAACCTCAGATCTTGCAAAAACTAAATTTCAAAATAAAAAAATTTGTTGATTTAGGAATTAAACCTACAACGTGCAAATATACATATTTTATTGATTTTTGATAGTGATCATGAAAATAATTGAACTCATGACTCATTGCTGTGAAAAAAAAAAGAACTTTAAAAAGAAAGAAAAGAAAACAAACAGTTCCCAAGAAAGAGTCAGTTACAAGAAACCATCCATTATCCTTTATTCCACCTACAAATAGGGAGAGGAGGAGAGGGAAAAAACACACAAGGAAAAAATAGTTGAGCAAGGTAGAATAAAAGGGATACAGCAGCATGGAGTGTGACTGGGAAGGGAGAGAAGACTGTGGCTGCTACAGGAGATAGCAAGGAGAAAGAAAACAAGTGTTACATAGCAATCCAATATTTTGATAATTCCTCCTAGTAACCAAGATATCTAAGCAAAGAGCTAAAATGATCCATCTCTGTTATGTTTGATAGTGGCCTGCAAGGGCTGATTTTCTCAAACTTCTCTCTTCTTGCTTGCCTAACCACCTTCATAATGCTTGTATGAAATTATCAAGATTGTTGTTGTAAACTTAGATTGTTGAAACCTTTATTACTTTTTTTTGGATCTCTCCACCCGTCCTCTGCAATCTCACACCTAAATGACTTAGATGAGAGTTGTTTCTATAACGATTTAGAAACACCCATAATGATTTGGGGCATTTTTGGCAAAAGATTGCCAACAGGGGCCAAGGATCCCTAATATGAGGATTGCTATTGCCAGGAGAAAGTGAGAGTATCCTTCGGCCCATGGATAATTGTAAATGTTTTAAAATTGTAAATTCTTGGGTTTTGGTTGGAATTTGGTTGATAAACCCTCTCCTTTTAAATGCATAAATCTTGGATCTGATTCTTGAATTATACTTTTTTTCTATGTCTTCTCAAGTCTGATTTTCATATCCTTCTATAAGTTGATGGAGTGGGGGAAAACCTAGGATGTTAATTTATGGTCGTGATCTATCTATTCTCTACTGTTGAACATATGAATTTCCTAATTAAATAATTAATGGTAAAATGGTTACAAGACTTAAATTCAGATGATCTTGTTTTGTGTGTTGCTGGAAACTATAAAATATTATTATGTGATTGAACAAATCTGAGATTATTAATTTATCTGCACTTTTGGTCATTTCTTTAGTTTACAAATGTGTAAATGATCCTGATTAGATATTTCTTTTTAGGTTAAATTAAAAAAAAAGTTTGATTTTTTTAATCTGATGAATCTTGCACAAATATTTTACTATGGCTATTTCTTTTTAAAATTATCTTTTAATTCTTAAAAATTAATATTGATTGACCTATTTCAAAGCTAGATCTAGGCGGCATTGATTTCATTTTAATTTTATAGGTTAATGTTAGTTTGATTGTTGTAGAAAGAAAGCTACCTGTGCATTTTCTTCTTTCAACTAGCTTTCTTTCTGGGGGGCTTTGGGTGTTAGCTCTTGCTCCCTATGAATGGGTATTACATTTTGGTATTAAAGAGCTAGGTTTGGCTTTCTTTTACTTTCCTTCAAACCTCTTATGAAGTCTGAATTTGTGCATTGTTTGATGTGGTGTTGGTCTATCTTTCATATGCCTAAATTGAGAAGAAATGGCTTCAATGTTGATTTGGAATACTTTATCATGGCAACTAAAGCATAGCATTCAAAGTGTGTACAGGCCTTTGAACAGTAAGTACAATGAAGACTTACATGAGGAATAAGGTGCCAGTTCTTACAACCAAGAGAATGATCCTCCTCAACATTGGCAAGAGGCCTTTGCAGCACTTGCCCATTCTGTCACTTTGCTTACTACAACTATATAGCAAAATATACAGCCAACAGTACAGAATCATGGGGAAAACGAGGCAGGACAGTATCAACATGAGGTGAATAATGGGGCTATCAAGTTGCAAGAATTTCTAAAGTGCAAGCCACCATCATTTGATGGAGCTTCAAGTGGAGAACAAGTTGAATCCTGGCTATTCAAGATGAACGATTTGTTTGAACTGTTACATACAAATGCCAAAGAAAGAGTTCTTCTTGCAACTCATGTTTTGATAGGTGATGCTACCAATTGGTGAAGAACTGAAAAAGTAAAAATTCATAATGAAGGTGTTGAATGGAATGAATTTGTACAATTTATGAGAACAAGATATATTTCAAAAGCACACGTGGAACAAAAAGACAGAAATAATTGCACCTACAGCAAGGGTCCAAGAATGTGGCTGAATATGAACATGAGTTTGTTAATTTAATGATGTATACACCAGAAATTCCAAAATACATGAGAATCAGAAACTTTATCAATGGCTTGCATCCTTCAACCCAAGAAAAAGTTAATTTGTTCGAGTTGGATAACTTATCAACAGTTATTGATAAAGTTAAACTTGTGGAAGCTGAATTCGTTAGGAAGAAGGAATTGTTATCAACAAACCAGAAAGGAACTGATGCCATGGGAAAATCACAAAGGAATGACAAATTTAACAGCAAAAATTTTGAGAAATCCACCACAGTATCTCAAAAATCCAGGCAGATATTTAAAGTACCAAGAAGTAAGGATCAGATGGAAAATGATTTAATGAAAGAAATCAAATGGGAATGATACAAAGTGAAGGATCAACCCTTAGAGGGCCAAGCAAGCGTTGTTGGACATGTGGAGGAGCCCATTTTCACACTCAATGCCCGCAAACAAAGGCTCTTGAAGGAAAAGGACAAACATCTCCAGCCATCAGCTAGCAAGCTTCTCACCAATTATATGCTGCAACAAATGTTGTAACAGGAGTGCAATATCAAGCATCATCAATCCAAGAAACAATAGGTATCATTCATTCTCAGTCTGTTACCATTCTTTTTGACAGTGGATCAACAAATTCATTTATATCAGATTGTTTGGTTAAAAGATCGGGGAGTAAAATTCATCTCTTACCATATATGGAAAAAGTGGAATTAGCTTCAAGTGACCATAAAGCCTTAGAATGTTTTGTGCCTAGTTGTGAGATAAAAATCATGAATCGGCCTTATGTTATGGACTTCCTTGTTATGAATTTGGGATCATATGATGTGGCTTTGGGTATGGATTGGTTGATGAAAAATAAGGCAAAATTTGATTGTGAACAGAACTACATAGAAATTAACAATGGAGAAATAAACCAAAAAATTTTCTATCAGTCTTGGGATTGCTCAAGAAAGATTATTTCTGCAAAACAAACGATGCAAGATATGCAAACAGCAAAAGCAACAATGTTGACCAGATTGTATGCAGCTAACAATGATAATGATTGCCAACAAGAGAAAACACCATTGGACTATCTAGTTGTAGATGAATTCAAAGATGTGTTTACTGATGAGTTACCAAGTATGCCACCAAAATGAAAAGTAGAGTTTGGGATTGAAATTCTTCCAGGGAGTGCTCTAGTTTCAAAGGCTTCATATAGAATGTAGCCAGCTGAGATGCATGAGTTAAAAACCCAACTTGAAGAGCTATTGAAGAAGGGATTCATTAGGCCTAGTGTGTCACCATGGGGAGCACCAGTTCTATTCTTCAAGAAAAAAGATGAAACCTTACGCCTATGCATTGATTATCAACAACTAAACAAGGTAACTATTAAGAATAAATATCCTCTTCCAAGGATTGATGACCTTTTTGATCAGCTCAAACAAGCAAAGGTTATTTTCAAAAATTGATTTAAAGTTGGGATATTACCAACTAAGAATCAAAGAAGAAGGCATTTCAAAAACAACCTTCCAAACAAGGTATGGACACTATGAATGCACTGTTATGCCTTTTGGTCTAACTAATGCTCGAGTTGCCTTTATGAGCATGATGAATCAGATTTTTCAGCCATTTTTGGACCAATTTCTATTAGTGTTCATAGATGATATTTTAATATATTCTAAGAACGATCCTACAAACCCTTAGGATACATAAGTTGTATGCAAGTAAAAGCAAGTGTGCATTTTGGCAATCTAAAATAAGGTTTCTTGGTCATGTCTTATCAAACAAAGGGTTAGCAGTTGATCCAGATAAAATTGATGCAATAATTAGTTGGCCTCAGCCTGAGAATGTTACAGAGGCCAGAAGTTGCCTAGGGTTAGCAGGCTACTACCACAGGCTTGTAAAAGATTTTTCAAAAATTTCAGCCTCTTTGACATCATTGCTAAGGAAGAGCAATCAATTTCAATGGTCAGAGAAATGTATTTTGGCTTTCTAAAAGCTGAAAGAATTGTTAACATCAGCTCCTATATTAATCATGCCTTCAGAAAATGTTCATTTTGATGTATATACAGATGCCTCCGATGAGGGATTAGGCTGTGTTTTAATGCAACAAAATCAGGTAGTTGCTTATGGATCAAGACAATTAAAACCTCATGAACACAATTACCCAGTGCATGATTTGGAACTTGCAACAGTGGTCCATGTTTTGCAAATATGGAGACATTATTTGTATGGAAAGAAATTTAGAGTACGGTCAGATCACCAAAGTTTGAAGTACATTTTCACCCAACCTAATTTAAACATGAGGCAAAGATGTTGGTTAGAATTCTTGTGTGACTATGATCTTGAGCTCCTTTATTATGAGGGTAGAGAAAACAGGGTGGCAGATGCACTCAGCCAAAGGAGGTGTGTTAAGGGAACCTTTTTACTTCAGAGTACAATTGTTGATTTGATTAGAAAGGGACTGGGAAATGATAAGTTCTTTGCTAAAAAATTTGAAAAAAAGGACCTAGGTCAACTGGAAAATGGATTTTAAAATTACTGCTGATGATTTGCTACTTTTCCAAGATCGTTTATATGTTCCAGCCAATGTAGAACTTAGAAATTTGGTAATGCAAGAACACCATGAAACAGTTTATACAAGTCATCCAGGGGCAACAAAAATGCTACATGGAATCAAAAAACAATTTTGGTGGCTTAGGATCGAAAAAGATGTTGCTGAGTTTGTGGCAAGGTGTTTAACATGTCAGCAAGTTAAGGCTGAACATCAAGTACCATCAGGTCTTTTACAACCACACAGTATTCCAAACTGGAAATGGGATGAGCTTGGAATAGATTTTATTGTTTGGTTACCTAAAGTTCTTGGAGGATATGATGTCATAATGGTGGTAGTTGATAGGCTGACAAAGTCAACACCCTTCATCAAAGTGAAATCAGATTATGATGCTAAAAAGATTGCAGAAATTTATATTCAAGAAATAGTTAGATTGCATAGCATACCTAAGAAAATCATTTCAGACAGGGATCCAAAGTTTACATCTCATTTTTGACAAGCTATTCAGCAATCTCTTGGCGCAAAACTAAATTTTAGCACAGCCTATCATCCACAAACTGATGGTCAGGCTGAAACAACAAATCATGTGGTAGAAGATCTTTTAAGAACCAGCATATTGGATCATCATAAAACTTGGGATAATGTATTGCCCTTGGTAGGACTTGCCCACAATAGCAACTACCAAAGCACCATTGAAATGGCACCTTACGAAGCCTTGTATGATAGAAAATGTAGAGTTCCTAGCCCTTGGGATCAGCCTGAGAAAAAAATTGATTTTTGGGCCTGAGATGATTTTGGATTTGCAGCTAAAGGTGAATCAAATTAAAGAGAGACTAAAGCAAGCACAAGATAGACAAAAAGAGTTATGCAGATAATAGAAGGAGGGACCTAGAATTTTCTGTTGGAGATAAAGTATTCCTAAAAATCAAACCCTTTAAAAATGTCATTAGAGGTGTTAAAAAGAACAAACTTAAACCTAGATTTATTGGCCCTTCAAAATCTTAGAGAAAATTGGTCCTATTGCTTATAGAATAGCTTTACCTCCTAGTTTATCATCTTTACATAATGTTTTTCATGTTTCTATGTTAAGGAGGTATGTTTACGATTCTAAGCATTGTTTACGATGGGAAAACCTTCAAGTCAGCCCAGATTGCACCATCCAAGTTCAACCAATCCAGATTTCAGACCATAGGACGCTCAATCTGAGGCACCATACACTGTGCCAAGTTCAACTTGATTGGAATGAGGATGGATCTGAAACCTCTTGGGAGATGGAGGATGTGGTTAAAGAGAGCTACCCTCACCTATTTAAACATTTCCAGGAGAAAATGTCTTAAGGAGAGGAGGATGTAACAAACCACTTCTCTTTGAGTTTTTGCTTTAACGATTGTAATAGTCTTTCTATGTGTTTGTGTGCATGTTTTGTTGTCAAGTTGTGTGTGTGCTTTGTTTGGACTATGGTGGAAATTGCTGATTAGAATAGTAATAAATTTGTTGACCAAATGTTTATATGTATTACGATTATATGTTTAAATACTTTATGCATAAGAAATATGCTTTAAAATACATCTTGGGAATGTTTTAAAATAATAATAATAATAAATATATGGGAAAACAAAATATTTTCTATTATATTTCAATAAAGATGCTGAGAAACAAAAGAAAAACAGAGAAAAACACTCTAAGGTATGCCTCAAGAGCTAAAACAGGTATGTTGAGATGCAAAAGAATGCTTGCTATTGAGGAACTTGACCTATGAATCAAGTTGGAGGAACCTAACCCATGAATCAAGGATATTGTGTGCAAATACCATAGCTTTATATATTTTTTTTAATCTAAATGTGATGCATTGTTCTTTTTAGTTTAAAATAGTAAAGTATAAGAACCCTATCCATGGCTGTAGAAAGGTCACATGATGACCTTTCAATGCTCATAAGACAATGGGAAAATTCACATCCCTAATGACCTGAAAAAGAAGGTGTCTTCTTTGATTATGTATCCTAAATTGCCCTTATCATGAATCTATTTTGAAAACTCTTTCCTTGCATCATATGACAATTCTAAATGATATACAGATAGATATTATGGTTGAATGTTTTGTAATTATCAAGAGGAATTGAACCTAAGATCTTGCAAAAACTAAATTTCAAAATAAAAAAATTTTGTTAATTTAGGAATTGAACCTACAACCTACAAATATACATATTTTATTGATTTTTGATAGTGATCATGAAAAGAACTAAACTCATGACTCATTGCTGTGAAAAATAAAAGAACTTTAAAAAAAAAAAAACAAACAGTTCCCAAGAAAGAGTCAGTTACAAGAAACCATCCATTATCCCTTATTTCACCTACAAATAGGGCGAGGAGGAGAGAAAAAAAAACACACACAAGGCAAAAATAGTTGAGCAGGGCAAAAAAAAAAAAAAGGATATAGCAACATGGAGTGTGGTTGGGAAGGGAGAAAAGACTATGGCTACTACAGGAGAAAGCAAGGAGAAAGAAAACAAGTGTTGCATAGCAATCCAATATTCTAATAATTCCTCCTATTAACCAAGATATCTAAGCAAGGAGGTAAAATGATCCATCTCTGTTATGTTCAATAATGGTCAGCAACGGCTGTTTTTTCTCACTCTGCTCTCTTCTTGCTTGCCTAACCACCTTCACAATGATTGTATGAAATTATCAGGATTGTTGTTGTAAACTTAGATTGTTGAAACCTTTATTACTTTTTTTGGATCTCTCCACCTGTACTCTACACTCTCACATCTAAATGACTTGGATGAGAGTTGTTTCTATAACGATTCAAAAACATCCATAATGATTTGGCATTTTTGATAAAAGATTGCCAACAAGGGCCAAGGATCCCTAATACAAGAATTGGTACCATTGGCAAAAAGTGAGAGTATCCTTGGGCCCATGGATAATTGTAAATGTTTTAAAATTGTTGAATTCTTGGGTTTTTGTTGGAATTTGGTTGATAAACCCTCCCCTTTTAAATGCATAAATCTTGGATCTTATTCTTGAATTATACTTTTTTCTATGTCTTCTCAAGTCTGATTTTGATATCCTTCTATAAGTTGATGGAGTGTGGGAAAACCTAGGATGTTAATTTATGGTTGTGATCTATATATTTTCTGCTGTTGAACATATGAATTTCCTGACTAAATAATTAATGGTAAAATGGTTACAAGACTTAAATTCAGATGATCTTGTTTTGTGTGTTGCTGGAAATTATAAAATATTATTATGTGATTGAACAAATCTGAGATTATTAATTTATCTGCATTTTTGGTCATTTCTTTAGTTTACAAATGTGTAAATGATCCTGATTAGATATTTCTTTTTAGGTTAAATTAAAAAAAAAGTTTGATTTTTTTAATCTGACGAATCTTGCACAAATATTTTACTATGGCTATTTCTTTTTAAAATTATCTTTTAATTCTTAAAAATTAATATTGATTGACCTATTTCAAAGCTAGATCTAGGCGTTGTTGATTTCATTTTAATTTTATAGGTTAATGTTAGTTTGATTGTTGTAGAAAGAAAGCCACCTATGCATTTTCTTCTTTCAACTAGCTTTCTTTCTGGGGGGCTTCAAGTGTTAGCTCTTGCTCCCTATGAATTAAAGCATTAATTAGTTAATAGATTAATTACACATTTAATTACTTTATTTTTGACACTTAGGCAATTTAAATAAAAAACATAAAAATGATAAAAATCATATGCCTCAGTTACACTTAACCATTCCATTGTACTTCACAAGTGAAACTGGGAAGACAACGATCACATCTTTGAAATTCACTGCCTAGGCAAGGTGTACTTAGAAAGCTTTTTACGGCCTAGGCAAGGTGTAATTAGAAAGCTTTTTACGGCCTAGGCAAGGTGTACTTAGAAAGCTTTTTACGGAATTCGACCAGATCGCTTAGTGAACACTTGTGATTTGTATGGTTGGACATAGGAAATGCTTGCTGCTCATCAGTATATGTCAGTTTGCATCAACTGTTGTTATAGTTCTAATTTCAGTTTTGCATATCATTCATCATCTTCAGGATTTTTTTGTGGTGTTATCTCTATGTTTTCTCTTGCATGTTATCATTTTTCTGTCCCTGTACTATATTCTGTTGTTTTTTGCCATCAAAGTTTGGCATTTGATGTGTTTAAATGTTTCAAAGCTAGAGTTGAAAAACAAACAAAAAAGTTTTTAAATGTGTTCTAACTAACAATGCGCGTGAGTCTTGTTCCAAGGAACTAGATAATTTCTGCAGGGAAAATGGAATACATGGAATAAGAACAATTCCATGAACACCATAGCCAGTGGTATATGTAAAATGATGAACAGATCACAATTAGGCCTTGATAAATCCTTTGGGCAGAGGCAGTAAATAGCATACAAATAGAACTGTTGGAACCTAAAATAATACAGAACCACTAGTGCTTTGATTATCTGACATATACCATAAAAGTTTTAAAAAGTTTCCTCACCAGCTTGTCCTTTAATGTAAGGCATCGATGATTCACCTTTCTTCCAAGCCTTCAAACTAAAACTACTCAAAAGTAAGTGTACACCACCAAGAATGACTCCAAACCGAACAGCAGGAACGCTACCAGTTATAAGAAATGAAAGAAAGCCCCCAATGAAGAGAAGTGCGCCTGCATGATCAAAACAATTATAGATTCCAAAAGAACTAAAAGAAGCCCACAAGCTCAACATTCTTCTTCCTCAAAAAATATGACAATAAATTGCATAACAGCCAATATTACTTCCCAAATCAACAAAATTGCATTTATATAACTACATGTGCTCCAACATGTATGTCCTAATGGTCAAAACACAAGATATAATTACCATATGGTATTCCAACACAGAAGTCATGTATTTTTGAAATTTTTTTAAGATCTTCTGGATGAGCACCAAATGCCTCAGTAATATCCTTCACAGGCTCAGGAGGATTTTCCAGGAATTTTGAAATATTTTCCTTCCCAGATGCGCTAATTTCCTCTGCATTTTTTTCCAAAACAACTTTGGCATTTTCTGCTTGCACTTGAAATTGCTCTGAAGCATGTTTTAAAACTATCTTTGCTTTTTCAGCATACAGTTCATATGCCTCTTTTGATATTTCACGCATTTTAAAAGCCTGCTCCTTAATAGCATCAAGTGTTTTCTGCCATTCTAATTCAGATTCCTCTACTTCCTTATCAAGATCGTCTTTAAGCTTGTCAAATTCTTCTTCAGAGGATACCTGCATTTTAAGTTTTTAATAAGTACTTGAGCAGAGAAATCGTAAAAAGAATTAAACAAGACCACCACTGAAAACAAATATACCATCAATGCTTTCTTGAACATCACACACTAGCATTTTCAGGTGGCCTTGATTAGTTGATCCATAATTTTTTTAAGGGTGATGGCTATTTTATAGAATGTTATCATTATACTATTTCTATTCCTAAACACAACATTTTTAAACTATTTAAGGATATAATTTGTTCTTAAATTGCAACTTTCAATTCATGAAATATAATTGAAATTGATGGTGGAGTAGCTACAAGGTCTCACTGATAAATTTTCAAATGCAACCTCAGGCAAAATTAAGACAGTATCTACGCCATTCAAAGAATTAGTTGACAAGTAAAATTTTATGTATAATGTGGGCTCATGAGTGTTTTGGTATCCTGCTATCGACGCTACTGATTTTAAAACTAAACATTGAAAATTATGGTGCTAATCCCAGCCCACGTGTTTGAGCATGCAGTTGGTGAAAATTCTTCATGGGATTCAGAAAATAAATACTTTTACTCCATACTTTTCTTTATAAAAATGCAGCTCCTTTGTTCCACTGATGCTTCTTTCATACTAACAGTCGGATTTTATCTTGTAATCAGGTTTTGTATATTACACTAGCAGACAGTAACGTCTGATGCTCTACTGAAAGCTAAGCATCTTGTCAATCATGCAAGACTTAAATTCTTGGCCGAGCACTTTATTGATGTTTGGTTGGATTTGGACGCACGAGTTTGACCAATGGGAAAAAGTTATGGGCTTGTTTCATTGAAAGGTTGACAAGCCTATTGATTCTGCAATAATCTATCAACCAAATCTGCCTTGGTGTAATATTGCACAACGCAGTTGAGAACTTCATGCAACATTCAAGTTTGTCGAAAAGGGGTTGACCTTTTAACATAACATCGCAAAGATGACGATCTGGACTATGCTTTAAGTTAGATACTTATATTTTTCTTGGAAACTATAACAGTTGCACGACGTTATCGAGGTAGTCGTGAAACTTTTGAGTTGCTAGATGAATGAACGATTGGGGGAACTCTGCAAATTGGTCGATGTGTGAACGGTCCGTAACAGCCAAGCAAACATCAAAATCTAAGAGTAATTATAAAAGCCCGAATTCGATCGTTTACATGTTTCACTGGTTCATAACGATTTACGATGGTGATGTAGCTGAGTTTGCAAGCATAAAGTCTTCGTTAATACCACGTGAAATGAAAGTATGAAACAATGACAACGGAAAAGCAAAATCAAAAACTTTACAAAATATTTTTTCCAAAAAAACGACGGAAGATACATCGGAAGAAAAAGAAGAATTGTGAAGCATACAGGAGAGGGTCCTTCACGCGGCGCGGAAGAGGCGACAAGCAGGCGAGAAATCGGAGACGAAAACGGCCTGGTCGTCGCTGCAGACAACAAAACCCTACTTCCATGATGCGCCTTAAACCTCCAATACCAATGCCAATACGAAAAACTTCCGCCGCTGCTGCTTCTAAGTCCTACTCCTGTTCCTCTTCCTCTGCAGCGCCCTGCAAGGCCACTAGTAAGATTGAGACTGTTCACGCAGCGATTGGCTATGCCCAGCGTCTCCATCACTCTCTCTATGTATGTATGTATTTCTATTTTTTCTTGATGATCGAAATGCACAGAAGTAATGCCGTTGCAGTGCTAAGTAGAAGAAAGACGCAGCAACGCGTGGGTGCCTGTGTGTCCTTGTTTGGGAAAATAAGACATAAGCCGCATTCGCTGGTCATGCGCAAGCTTGCTCATTTGCTTTTCCTGTGCTAAGAGTTTAACAGCTTCAAGTGCTTCCTTCCAGGCTACAACGAAAACCGAAAGGTACTACCGGAGTTTTACAGCGATGCATAGAAGGTGGAAAAGGTATTACCCGTCTCGTCGGGACCCAAGACGGCGGTTGGTTTTTTCCAGACTATTCGATTATGTTATTTATGCTTGGCACAGGTGCTGGTATCTTCTTTTAATCAAGTCACTTATAATGTAAATCAAATACACTAATTAGCTGAGCTACGGCTCTTTCTCACGATTTCTTGTTTTTTACGAAGAAACTTGAAAAATGTATATTAAGTATAAAAGATATTACAAATTTGGACATCCAGCCATTGAACTTGCAAACCAATTAGTTAGTGTTGTTTGCGACAGAAAATTATAATCAATGTGGCAAACACGATCGCATAGGCGTTAGGCAAGTTGGAGAGAGGTAGACGCCTAGGCAATCATGAAACAATGGGGGAATCATTGTTGTTGGTGTTCAGGGGAAGAGCAACCCAAGCGAAAGTTGTCGAGTTTAGCTTTTCTCCCTTCCACGGATCCGTACAATGTAGTTCCTAATAGTTGTTTTAGGCAAGGGCGTCATCAAGGCAAAGAACAATGCCCGATTGATCATCTAGAAAAGTGAGATTAGGAGTGAGTTGTTGACTTGAGGGTGGTGGTAATAGCCAAACAACCTAACCTAACCATCAAAGATCCAATCTTACTTATGGTAATGGCTAACCCTACACTGCTTAGGCACAAGGTCTTTGACATATGGCTGAGGATGAGCATTTTTGAGGTCAACAAGTTATGCATGCACAAGATTGGGGCTTTATGGCTAGAAGGGTGGTCGGGGAAGAGGGGGAATGCTTGTAAGGATGAGAAAACTATGAGTAGCTCAAGCTCATTTGGGACAGGGATTTGAGGAGTAGACATTTGTGGTTTGAGTGTGGGAGAGTATGGTGCTAAGTGTATGCAATCTACAACTAGAGGAGGTATGAACAAAGGTGGTATACATAGTGTCATTGAGTAACAAGGAGTTGGGGTGGACAATTATTCAAATAAAAAGCTAGTTTACAATGAGTCAATGGCAAGGGTAGATGCATTAGCAACAAAAGCATGTGCATAGGAGGTAGCATGCAAGGGTTGGAGAGAGGGGGTAGCAAGGACAAGAGATGGGATGAAGCTAGATCACACCATCAATGGTAAGGTCAATCGACAACCAAGTGGATGATGATGTGGACCACTTTTTGGACAACCCTTCTAAAACATCACCATAGTCATTTAGGTAGTGTCACTTGTTGTTATTTCTAGAGCTAGTGAGGCCCAAGGTATATGATCAACATGCTTGTCCACTTCCATGACCTCTTACTTGTGCATGAGGGCTTTCAAGAGCTCCTAGTGCTTAAAATTCAGTCAATTGGAACAATTTATGGTGTTTGCAAAAAAGATAGGCAAGTTGAGAAAAGGGTTATTTTTTAGACTCTAAAATACACTTTAGTAGTCAGCTGGCTAGCATAACATATATTCACAAACCACTTTAGTAGTGGATTGCCAAGGCTTGGCAAAGTTGAAGATCTTAAGCCCTTCTTTGTGAAGCTTTGGTTTGGGTATATTAGTGAAAAACCTATTTGCCACATCCAAGCTTGCCAAAACACCCTAAAGGAAAGTGATAAAATCGACACTTGAAAGCTACGATATCATATCAATGATATCACAGCTTAAGTTATATCATCATTGTTACGATGTCTTGGGAGCTATGCAACCCTGTAAATATCAACAGTTGGGCACACAAGCAACAACAATTTCATTCCACCCTTAGCAAAATTTTGTAGTTTCTTTTCATAGCCTTAGCGATAGTATAAATGCCTGCAGTGTGGTGTTAAGTAGTTGATTGGAATCTTTATTTGAGTAAATTGTACTTGGGCATAGTTTATGACTGGTATAAAGATCGAGATTGTTTTACATCATTGTAGCATTCCTTTGGTTCTTTTGTTCTTTTATTTACTTAGCATAATTTGCCTATTTTCTTAGCTTAGTATTTTACATTTTCAAAGTATGTTACTTTCCATGCTCATTACTTAAGCAGAATGGGTACAACTAGTTTTAAGCCTTTAAGTGTAATTGTCTAGTAACCTAGTCGTGGTCTCGCTTGATTCACTCAGTAGTGATTCCACTTGGTAATCCTAGTGACAATTACATAAGCCCAAGATGTGATCAATAAACCAAGAATGGATGCTCATCGCTCTAGGATAGAATAGACTTTCATTTTGATGTTACTTAAACTTATACTTACATGTCATTTTCAATCATGTTCATCACTAGGAGTAATGATAGCCTCACAACATCAGTTATCATATGCCTCACTGTGAGTTAAATCATACATTTAGATTTCACTAACTCAAAGTGAGAAGATAACGATCGCAAACTTAATATCAACTCCTAGCATAATTACATTATCCATCCATAGATTACAATCTAGTCAAATGTGAACACTTGTAACTTGTATGGTAGAGTGTTGGGATATGCCATCGCTCATCATTGGCGTCGTTGCTAGGTGTTGAATCATGTTTTGATCTACTTTGATATTGGATATCCGATATAGGAGCCTTAATATCGAATGGCCGATATCAGATCCCAAGATGTAATGCGAATATCTGATATCGTGGGATATATGCTAGCCTATAAATATATCGCTTGGATTCACAATTTTCATGTATTTTTATCATAGCATAACAAAGCTCTTGCAGTTTGTTTTCTCTAGAGTTGGAATATTTTCTAAGTGCTTGCAGCAGGAGTTTGAGTGTGTACAAACCTTTATTCGAACACTAATGTACCTAAGCACAATAGTGTGACGGAAATAAAGATGAGCTCTTTTGATAATCCTTGTAGCACTAAGAATAGATTAATGTTCCCTTTAATCCATTTATCATTCATGCACTTTACTTTAATGCATTTTCATTAAGCAGTTAATTTCCAGTTGTTAATGAACATAGGCACGACCACTTCAAGCATACATATAGTGCTTGGTAACCTAGAAACGCTTAATGTTTAGTAACCCAACAACACTATATGTGTTCAGGATGTGTCTAACGAGTACTGGTGTTCGGCTAGTTAGGCAGTAGACAAATTAGATCTTAAATTACTCTACCTTTTATTTTGGTTCTAGGTGATTAAACATATAAAATATAGAATGATAAAAATCACATACCTCAGTTGCACTTAACCATATACTTGTACCTCATAAGTGGAACTGAGAAGACAATGATCATTCCAATTAGATTTCACTTCCTTGAAACCAGTGTACTTAAGCACTTAAGGTCTGTAAAGCTTGACCAGATTACACATAAACACTTGTGATTCGTATGGTTGGACATAGGGGTACCTCACCACTCATCACTAGGGATGTGTCAATGTGTGCTTAGTAGTTGATCTCATAGAGTTCGTTGTATCAAGAATCACAAAGTTTATCCTTTGCACTTTTAATCAATGCTAATAAAGTGTTAAATAAATAACATGGCTTCCACACTTAGAGAAAAATCCTCACCTTCCAAAGAAATTCAAAGAAGTCATGACTAAACACATAATGAAGAAGACTGGAGTGCACCGATGTAGATAAGAATTACATATGCTCATGTTGATCCATACTATCCTAATTTCACATTCATTCTTCACTAGGATGAACAACTCTAATGAAGAGACTTGCAGGGTGATGAGTGGCGATGTACCCCTACACTCAACCATGCGAATACGAGCGTCCATGCACGATCCGGTCAAATTCCAAGGACTAAGTGCTTATGCACCTTTGTGGTACAAGAATGGGTTGATCAATGGTAGAATGGCGAAAAACCCAAGAAAAAGCATCCAAGCACCCAAAAGAATGGCCAGCACATGTGCATTGAATTCCCTTGAAGTCACACCCTTTTCATTCATTGAGTCCTTCCTCGGTTTGAAGAATACTAAGCCACCAGTTCATTAATAAGTTTAGTTAGAAAAAGGGATAGTACAATTCCAAAACCAAGGGGGACCATAGAGTGGAACAGGTGAATAGATGATGTGGACTCATTGCTTATTTTATCAAAAGAACCATATCATAATATCAGCATCATAATTCAGAGGTAAAAACCAAACATTAGCAATCAATAGTATATAATTCAATCCACCATCAGGAGCACTTATTTTATGACGAATGAAAGTAAAACAACCAAACAAAGAATTAGTAAAAATGTGAACGATGGTGTAAAACAAAAACATAAAAAGAGCTAAGGGCTTAGAATGGCTAGCATTGGTGGCCATCTCTCCCATGACTGAGTTGGAAGGAGGAGATCCGAAATAGCGAGCAAGGTTGTCCACCAATAGAGGTAGTATGAGTACCAACTAATCTAAGCTCATGGAACTGTTTGGTTTGTTGGACGTTGACCAACAGTTTCTTATCCCGGCTCTCAGGTTTGTATATCATCATGGCCACTGAAGGAAAAGTTGCATGAATGACATAAGGTCCTTCTCACAGCATTTGAAATTTGGTACATTGTGGCACATGTGTGGGATTCTAGTAGAGGACCTTATCTCTTGGTTGGTATTTAACTTTCCTAATTCTTAGGTCATGACATTATTTATTGAAGGCCTTGTGTAATTTGTTTGATGACAGGGCGGCCAATCGATTCCCATCTAGCAGGTTAAGGATCATCAACCATTGTTTCTATGCTAGATTGAGGTCAAGGTTGAGGTCATATGTCGTGGAGAGTGTATGAAGCTCAGTTTGAATGGAAAGCATTGGTAATTTACTGTACACTAACTCATAGGGAGAGTAGCCTATAGGGAGTTTCCATGTGGAGCGGTATGCCCAAAGAGCATTGTTCAGTTTAGTGCTCCAGTTTCTCCTAAACTTGCTAATGGTTTTTGTCAATATCTTCGTAATCTCCTCGTTGGTGACTTCAACTTGACCATTCACTTTGTTTGTGATATGGTGTAGTCAGTTTGTGCTCAACCCTTAAGCGTTGCATTAATTTTTGAAAAGTTGCACCTATGAAGTGTGTACCATTGTCTAAAATAAGTGCACGAGGCACACCAAACCTATTTATGATTTGTTGTTGAACAAATTGTGCAGCTATGGATGATGTACAATCCTTAATAGTAGCTACTTCTACCCATTGTGTAAGGTAATCAATGACAATGATAATATAAGCCTTTCCATTTGACATAGGTGTAATCGGCCCCATAAAATCAATTCCCCAAATGTTGAAGGGTTCTAAAGGTTGGATCCATTATTGCGGACCCTTCATTCTAGTAGTCATCCCCCCATCACGTTGACAGCGCTCACAAGATTGGACGAAATGATGGGCGTCTCAAAACAATGTAGGCCAATGATATCCTGCAAGTAAGATCTTAATGGTTGTTCGTCTCCCAACATAATGACCCCCACAAGGACCCTCATGAGTGTCTTGGAGAACTCGTAGTTGATCTACATCGAGAACATACCATCGGACCAAGCCATCAAGACATACTTTGTAAAGTTACCCATTGATTTCCATAAAATACTTGGCTCGGTGAAGAAACTGTTGTTTCTTTTTAGCGTCAAACCCTTGTGTTGTTTGTTGTGTAAGGAGATAGGTGAGAATGCTACTATACCAGTTTGCCTCTGTGGTTAATTGATCATTCACTACATCTACAAAGAGGAGTTCATCTGGGAAATAATCAGAAATTGGATACTCATCCTTTTTGTTATCCAGTTGTAACCGAGATAAATGATCAGCAACTATGTTCTCGGTGCCTTTACGATCAATAGTTGTAAGATCGAACTCTTGTAAGATTACAAGCCATCGTATGATGTGAGGGCTTACCATTGGCTTATTCATTAGGAACCTTATTGCACTATGATTTGTGTGTATGAATACCTTATAGCCCAAGACATAGTGCCTAAATTTTTCTAGTGCAAACACTACAACCATTTATTCTTTCTCTATTGTAGTGTAGTTAAGTTATGCACCAACGATACTTCTACTAGCACAGTGGATGTAATAAGGATGTTTTTGATCATCTAACTATGTAAGTACGACTCCTAAAGCATAGTAGGACGTGTCAATCATTATGTGGAATGGTCTGGACTAGTCATGAGCTTGTAGAATGGGTGTTTCTATGAGCTTCTGTTTTAAAGTTTGGAAAGCTAGTGCGCATTCCCTGGTCTATTCAAAAGGTACGTCCTTCTTCGTTAATTCAACTAATGGTTTTGCAACCTTTCAAAAGTTCTTAATAAACCTTCTATAGTAGCTAGTGTGTCAAAGGAATGACTGGATATCTTTTACAGTTTCTGGTTGATGGGTAATTCCTTGGATAACTTTGATCTTTTCAGGGTCTACCTCTATCCCTGTTCGTGAAATTTTATCCCCTAGTACGATGCCTTATTAGACCATTAAATGGATTTTTTGCAAGTTAAGCCTCAAATTAGTTTTTACACATTGTTTTAATACTTGCTCTTACCAGTCCAAGGCTTGATCAAAGTTTGCTCCGTAGGTGGAGAAGTCATCCATGAAGACCATCACATCGTTTCCTATCTCCTGCTGGAATATGCCTAGAACTAATTGTTGAAATGTTGTAGAGGAATTGCACAAGCCAAATGATATCTATTTGTATGCAAATATTCCCCAAGGACTAGTGAACGTAGTCTTGGCTTGGTCTTCTAGGGCTATTTGTATTTGGTTGTACCCATAGTACCCATCCAGAAAACTATAGTAGCGATGCCCTGCAATGGTGTCTAAGACTTGGTCTACTAATGGCAACAGAATGTGGTCCTTGAATTTTTCCATGTTTAGTAGCCTAAAATCTATGCACATCCTCCATTTGCCTTCCTTTCTGGGCACCATTACTAAGGGGCTAACCCATTCACTATTAGCAATGGGGTATATGAACCCAGCTTTTAGAAGCTGTTCAATTTCTTCCTTAACTACTTGCTTCAGCTTTGGGTTCAATCGCCTCTACGGTTGTCTTTGAGGCTTCATGGAGGGGTTAGCATAAATTATATGTTGGCATATCCTAGGATCTATTCCAGTTAATTTGGGATATGACCAAGTGAAGGCTTTCGACCATTTGTTTATTACTTGCAACAGCCTCTCTTTTTGTTCTAGAGCTAGCTTAGCATTAATAATTACCGATTTTTCATTTTTAAGAAACGTGTATTCCATACCGGTGGGCAATGGTTTTAGCTCAAGGGGCTCTTGCTTAAACTTATCACGGATCTCCAACTTCCCCTAGTTGATATTTTCAAAATCAAGACTTGGAAGTTGGCAATGGACTTACTTAACTCTCAGTTGGTTCCATGCATATAGTTGAATTACTCTCTTGATCAACTGTCAGCCACTGGGTGCCTTCCTGTCTTGTGGCTGCTGCATATAGGCATCTTTGTATATCAGTTACTTGTGCACACTGATTGCATGTAGGCAATGTTAAACATTGCACAAACCATGACTTTTGCATGCAATTACACCCTGAGCCACTATATGTGATGCATGGAACTTTCTTCTTCTCGATCTTTCTGAATGTATTTTCCTTTGATATTTCCAAGGAAAGATGACAGATTCTTAGGCATGCGTCAACTGTGCTTAGTCATGCTCTTATGATTGGGAAGTGCCCCTTACCGTTGTTTACTTGAATCACTAGGAAGTTAGCTAGATACGACCACCCACAAACAATGGTGACAATGTCCTGCACTAGTCCCAACGGGATAGTGATGGACTAGTTGGCCAACTCCAAACAAATATTACTCTTTTTTAGTGAAGGTAGGTTCCAGGCTTTGTACATTTCTTGAGAAATTAAGTTGACACCAGAACCTAAATCCAAAAGAGCTTTGCACGACTCATTTCTAGCGATTTGTAGATATATCAGAGGACTCGTAGGATCAAAGAATTTCCTAGGAAGATGATCAACTTTTATCCAATCGATGACGACATGAGTTAACATGACCGTATGCGTTGAGTGTGGTTTTTGGGTTGAAAGAAGCTTTGAAGCTTCAAGTAATAGGGAAGTGATTGACGAATCAGCTGCTTATGGTTGGAAGGGCTTAGTTGGACTGTTGGTTCTAAAGAAATGCTTTTTCTTCATGCAGTTGTCAGAACCAACAGTAGGTTGAGGGTTAACAGCCTTTGTGACATTACATTGCTGTGGCTAGGTAGGGATTTCACCCTGCATAACTGAAGCAGGTGGTAATGGAGCTATTGGTGGAAGAGATGCGGCTAGACAAGAAAAATGGTATGTTTGTGGAACATCACCCCTAGGAGAAGGAGTCCTATAATACTCATGAGCTTGGTAGTAAGGTTGAGGAGTAATGTGACCAGTAAAGTCACGTGGAGAGACTAGCTACTACACGTAATATCCATACATGTCAGGTTGCTAGTAAGGATACTATTGCCTTGGTGGTGGCATTCCCCATGATTATGGGTATTCCACTATTGATATTGCTCAATCGGTTGTAGTGAAGTTCCACTAGGATAATATGTTAAGGGTTGGTGGAACTATCTTGGGTTACCTTAGGGGTAAGGTAACCTTCAGGGTGTTTGCCATTTATTCAATCGTGGGTTGAGTGCATACACCCCAAACTCCTGCAAATGTGAGATTATAAGGCAACATCCCTTAGGATGGTCATATTAACATATCTTCAATGATGGCAACATCCACTATCATTGTCTATTTTTGAATCCACAACCTCTTCAATGATGGAAACTTTGCCCTTACCCTTGCTACGTGCATGTTCAACTTCTCTCTTTTTTCTTTTTTTCCAATCACTACCTTGCTCTCTAAACTCCTCTACTATTTTAAGAATAGTTTGAAATCTATTGTCTAAGGAATCCCACATTTGGTCTACCTTTGCTGATACTTTTGATGTCAACTTTTGGATAGGCAAAGTTTTCCTATTCACCATCTCTTCAAGTGGTGACTCTTCTTCATCCTTACAAAATCTTACTTCCCTCTTCTGGAGGGAAGGATCTCGATTATACTCTTCCACACTTTCTCTCTTCCATGGCTCACCTTCTTCCTTAGCAACTTGCTCTAATAGTCTTTGAATTTGATGCGACCTAAGCTCGAATAGTCTTCCTTGGGCATACGTCCCAAGGGTTCTTTGCGTTTCATGCCTAAGCCCATCTACAAGATGGTGTAGCTAATCCCTCTATGAATAACCATGGCTAGGACAATGATGTAATAGTACATAATATCAGCTCATGGCAGCGTCCAAGGGTTCATGTCCTCCTTGTTTCTAGCCTTGGATTTACTTTCGCAGGTTGGACACTCGAGAGTACGTTTGGTACTTATTATTGAACAATTCTAACATGGTACCCCACCTATGAATGGATTCCGGTTCTAAGGATCGGTACCAGCTCTCTGCTTCTTTAACTAGTGTCCATAGGAACAACTTAAGTTTTTTCCATTTGCTTTCTATGTTTTGTAAGGCACATGCATCATGAAATGCTTGCAGATGATTTTGAGGATCAACATTGTATCACCCTTCAAATTGTGGGATATTTTTCATGTCTAATGTCTTGATCCTACTATCCTTTTGGTGCCTTGTTGGGATCCTACCTAATGACCTTAGTTATGTCTAACATACTTCGAGTACTGAGTAGGGGTTCATCGTGATCATCTCGTCTGTGGCATCTATGATGCATGTGTTGCTCCCTACTCTTCCTTCTTTCACAGTGTGTTTCTCTAGAGTGCCCTTGTCCCCTTTCTCAACTATTTTATCTATGACTCTCGTTTCGCTTACCCTTATCCTCATGGTCTTTTTCCTTGTGACTACGTCCAGATCCTGAAGGAGAGGGTGAAGGAGATGATGAAGGTGAAGAAGAAGGAGGACCATCACCATGTCAGTGCCTGCTTCGTTCTCTTTGGTGGTCGTGGCCTTGATCACGATTATGATTAGCATGTCCATCTTTGTCATGTGTTCGTGTTCCTTTTTCAGACCCTTTGTGTTTGTCGATACTAGAATCTAGGTTATGGATAGTCAAGTAAAGATTTTGATACACAACCCCTTGACCAAAGTCAACGGGAGGAACATCATTATGTGGGCGACTGCCTAAGGTATGTTTACCACCCTCATTATCACTTAGGACATCTGGGACATTCTACGACAACTTTCTCTTCATGGATTCATGGTGTCTCTCATGTTGCAAATCCCTTTGATGTTGTGCCTCTGTGGGTCGATACTCTCTCAAGTCATGATCATGCACAACGTACTCTACCTGTAAGTGTTGCATACCAATTCGTGTGAGATCATGAAGAAGCATGCCCGAGATAGAGTGATCAGGAGGTAACACTATGTTACCTTATAAATCTCACCAATGCAATTGTTCATCCTGCTA
Source organism: Gnetum montanum (assembly GCA_015680685.1). Lineage (NCBI taxonomy): Eukaryota > Viridiplantae > Streptophyta > Gnetopsida > Gnetales > Gnetaceae > Gnetum > Gnetum montanum. The sequence goes on along the minus strand of MNCI01005642.1, from coordinate 144,509 downwards.
GAGGATAAAGGTAAAGTTTGGTACATATTCTTCAAGATGAACATACACCACATGAAACTGTTTAGGGACTGGTGGATTATCATGTGTACTACGCCTCTAATTGTTCCCTGTATCAAACCTAGGTAGTGAAACACTTTCGTATGAAGAAGGAGACATGATTGTCTATTCAGTGTGCAATGTATTATTATTTATTATTTTTCTCTTTAACCAACCCCAAGGATTTGTTCCAACGATGTGAAAGATTTCCTATGTTTTGGTTAGTGCACAAACAAAAAAGTCCCTGGCAATGATGCCAATGATGAGTGGTGAGGTATTCCTACGCTCAACCATATGAATATGAGCATCCACGCATGATCCGGTCGAATTCCAAGGACCAAGTGCTTATGCACCTTTGTGGAACAAGAATGGGTTGATTAATCGTTGTCTTCCCAAGCTTACTTGTATGTCACAATTGTATGGTTAAGTAAACTTGAGGCATATGATTTTTATACTTTTTATGTGTTGTTATGTCCTGCTACTAATAGGGGAGGAGAGAGATAACTAAGTAACTAATTTAATTTCACTACTTATTAACTAAGCTCTAATTGATCCTAACACTAGTATCGGTTCTCACTTGTCGTACACATCCTGAACCAGTGCAACACTATTGGGGTTACCAAATGCTAATCGTTACTGGGTTACCAAGTGTTACACACATGCTCGAAGTGATCATACTATGTGTGCTTACTTAGGAGAGTTGTAGGGTGAGAGAGAATCATTAATTAACCAAGGAAAGCATTAAGTAATAGTAATTAACATTAATTAATCTATTTTGAATGCTGCAAGGTTTATCACAAAGTTCGTCTTTATTGCCATACACAAGGTGTGCTTAGGTACACAATGCTCGAATATAGATCTGTTCACTTTATGACTCCTACTGTGGGCATGTAGAAATAATTCTAACTCTGAGAGAGAGAAAAGGTAAGAGTTTAGGTAAGGGTTTAAGACTAATTATGCAAACCAAGTGTGCTTGCCTCTTATTTATAGGCAATGAGGCAAGATGTGATATCACAAAAAAAAAATATTAGGAAGCTAAGTGAATAAAAATAAGTCTTTGCATGGTGTGCTTCTCATGCAAAAAAAAAGTGAGAATTCAAAGCACGCCCCTTAGACATAATAAAGCAATAGGGATTACAAGCACTGGTTATGGCACTGGAAAGACATGTTACCCATCCCTGAAGGTTCTCTCTAACTAAGACCCTTTCTTGCTTGTTGCTTCTCCATCTCGCTCTCTTTGGGATGGCAGTGACTCTTTGGGGAAGCATTCTTGTTGCTTCAAGGGGATGGGTTAGCCAAGTGTATTGATGCGAGGTCACTAAATGTGGCTGGTTTGAGTTTGGATTTGGAATGAGTTCTACTCAATCACATTAACCATGACATACATAAGAGACTTTACACAACCTTGCTCTTGGGATTCCATTCCTTTTTCTACTCTCCATCTTTCTTCCCATTTTCCACCTCATTGCCACTTTTATGATTAGTCCATATCTTGGTTGATACATTGTTTTTCCTTGGTAAACTCTTGTGGGTAAGTTTCTAACTCTTGCTTCCAAATGACATTCCTAGAGCCTCTGGACTCTTTGATTTGTGTGTTTGTCAGGGCATAAAGGGCATGAGCCTACTTTGGGGAGGATCCACTAGCATTCCTTTTTGGTGCAATTGTTAAGTTCTTTTCCTTAAACATTATCTGCAATCAACCATTTTTTGTTTTATCCCCATCTTTGACATCCACTTTATTGGTGTTGTTGTTGTTATTTTTTCCATCTTTCTTGTTCCTGATATTTTTTCATCTTATTGCTACTGGAGGTTTGCTCTTAGTCATGGGGGCCCTGGCACAAATTTTTCAATTTCTCCATTCTACTACTTTCTAACCGCTACACCTTGGGTAGTTATCAGTAATAAACCTCTAACCAAGTTTCTGCCATAACCACAACCGAGCCAATGCGCTTTATATCAAGGCAAGGTATCAATTGTAGTGTGGCTTACTTATCCTTGCTCATTCGTGACTGTGTTTTGTGTGCAGATGGTGATTACACAAACTATGGACTAGAATAGGAGGAAGCACTCGAGATGGACTAGAGTTGGAATGTTTACGTCAGGAACAAGTCTGGTCGCGTTGCTATGGATAAACAATAGAGGGCGCAATCTTGCCATGGGTAGCAACATGCTTTATTTTCTTTTCTCCCTCTTTTTCTCTTCAAGCTATCAAGTGAAGGTTTGGATGTCATCCATGTATAGTGTTCACCACAAAGGGCGTGAACACCAATGTTGTAATATGTTTAACAATCTGTTCATTGGGCACTTTGAGTCTGTTATTCCTTGTCGTTGTCAGTTTTCATTCAATCAATAATCCCATATATTTTCAATATTTTGTAAGGAACTTAAGGATGAGTTTTCATTCAATCGTGGGGGTATGATGAGCCACGATATCGCGGTATGCGATATCATGGCCTCCCACGTGATATCGCGTCCTGCCTCATTACCTATAAATAAGAGGTAGGTGCACTTAGTTTGCATAGTTAGTCTTAGTCCCTTACCCAAACTTTTGCCTTTTCTCCCTCTCAGAGTTAGAATTATTTCTGCGTGCCCGTAGTAGGAGTCATAAAGTGAACGGATCTTTATTCAAGCATTGTGTACCTAAGCACACCTTGTGTACGGTAATAAAGATGAACTTTGTGATAAACCTTGCAGCATTTAGAATAGATTAATTAATGTTAATTACTGTTACTTAATGCTTTCCTTAGTTAATTAATGATTCTCTCTCATCCTACAACTCTCCTAAGTAAGCACACANTTAAATTAGTTACTTAGTTATCTCTCTCCTCCCTTATTAGANCACTCAACCATACGAATACGAGCGTTACACGCGCGATCCGGTCGAAGTCCGCNTCTCTCCTCCCTTATTAGAAGCAGGACATAAAAACACATAAAAAGTATAAAAATCATATGCCTCAAGTTTACTTAACCATACAATCGTGACATACAAGTAAGCTTGGAAAGACAATGATTAATCAACCCATTCTTGTTCCACAAAGATGCATAAGCACTTAGTCCTTGGAATTTGACCGGATCGTGCGTGGATGCTCGTACTTGTATGGTTGAGCGTAGGAATACCTCACCGCTCATCACACGGCAACATAGTTCTACCACCAACATGTTCAATACCATTGATGTTTCAAGCAGCCCTCATGAAGGCCAACATAAGTCATGAACAAGAGAGCTACCAAGTCACAAAGAACATGATCAAACCATACTAGTTAATAAAGGCTCAGGCAATAAGGGATGCCATCATAGAAGCACAACATGAATGTGACAAAAGAAAGAAGGTAACTCAAACAATTGTCTTGTAAGAAATAAAATATGCTTCGTTTCAAGCTAAAAGTTCTATCAGACTTATGGGCCTCACTCTGAGACACTAGTAATACATATGGAAGATCTTGCCAACACAAAGTTAAAGTCAACTCCAGTAGAAGACCTCAGAAAGAATAGAAGAGACTTTAAACATAGACAAAGCTCAAGGCCTTGAGCTTTTGTGGAACTAAAAGAGGATGAATCATGAAGTCAAAAAAGGAGAATTAACCAACACCATTCTCCAACTGCCTCAACTTCCTCCTCGCATTATGGAGTCTAATAGAAAGAAACACAAATCAAGAGACCATGACAGAGAAGGATGAAGAGATTATGAGAGAGAAGAATACAAAATAAGGTATCTTGAGGATAAAGAAGAAGATTATGAGTGAAGAAGAGATGGAAATTGGCATGAGGACAAAGAGCGCTATGAGCATCAAAGGGATCACCACTACAATAGAGCTTATGAACCCAACTATGAAGAAGCCCTATTAGCTAGTCGAAGTATGATCAATATCAGGGAACTCGTTATGTTATTTTTTGTATGATTAACCCTAAGGGTTTGTTTAAGCTTCCCAATGATGTGGATGATTTCCTATGTTCTACTTAGTGCACAAACAACTTAGTCCTCGGCAATGGCGCCAATGATGAGTGGTGAGGAACCCCTACACTCAACCATACGAATACGAGCGTTACACGCGCGATCCGGTCGAAGTCCGCAGACTAAGTGCCTACACACGTTATGGAACACCTAAGGTTAATCAATCGTTGTCCTCCCAAGCTTACTTGTATTTGTCACGGTTGTATGGTTAAGTAAGCTTGAGGCATGTGATTTTTATATCGTTTATGTTTTTATCGCCTATGCTAAGAGGGAAAAGGGTGAAGAGACTAAGTAACTAACTTTAACTAACTAAGCCTTAATCATCCTAGCATCAGTATCTGTTCCCACTTGCCATTTCACACCCTGAACCAATGCAATGCTACTGGGATTACCAAACACTATTCGTTACTGGGATTACCAAGTGTAACGCACGTGCTCGAAGTAGTCGTACTGAATGCACTTAACTATGAAAGTTGAGGGTTGAGAGAGATTAAGTCCTTAAGAAAGCATTTAAACAATTAACAATAATTAAAGTCCTATTTAGCTTAGTCCATGCACTGCAAGGTTTATTCAAAAGTTCGTCTTTATTGCCGTACACAATTATGTGCTTAGGTACAGAATTGCTTGAATAAAGATCCGTTCACTTTGGGACTCCTATTGCAGCACATGGAAATTATTTTAACTCTAGAATGGAAAAATGGCAAGAGTTTGACTAAGGTCTAGATCTAGATGGAGAAACAAGGGAGAGCCTCTTCTTATTTACAAAACTGTCGACGGGTTGCGATATTGTGTATACAATATTGTAGGGAAGGACGCGATATCATGGCCCATGTGATATCGCATCTCATCAACCATAGATGGCAAAATACTCATTGGAGCAATTGGATCATTAGTGAAGGCTCTCAGAAGATCAAAGGTTCTTTCTTGTTTAAGCAAATTTGGCGATGTTGGAGCCAACTTAGAGGTTTGTTGCAATGGAAACCTTCCCAAATAAGCTTGCACTCTCTGTCGACACACTCGATTGGTGGTCTCCTATTTTTAAAAAGAATGTAGGTTGTCTTTATGATGAATTCTCTCATAGAGCCAATCGTTTTGCTAACCACAATCTCCACCATATTGATCAATTATATACTGTTAGAAATGATTCTCCTACCCTCTCTTGGACACATGCGAAAGTAAAATGGGGGTTTCAAAGACAAGATATTATCATTTACCAACACATTGAGCAAGTTCTCTCCAACTTTGGTGTGCATAAGTTGCATACTAATACTCCTTGGTATGATGATTAGTTTTGGCCTGACGGTTCCCCTCTTTGCTCTTTACGCATCTCTAAAGCCAAATCTTGGTTTCATGAGCAAGATTTTCAATTTTCCACTCTAAATAGACGTTGGAGTTTACATCTTGAGGACCACTAGTGGAAAACTATTTTTCGTCGGATTTGGACTTCCAAGGCCCAACCTAAGCACCGTTTCTTTTTTTGGTCCTTGGTTCATCAAGGTCTTCCCATCGAACATAGGCTTAATTTCTTAGGAATTGATCATCCTAAATGCCCCATTTGTAAAGCGGATGACTCTTTTTAACATGTCTTTTGGGATTGCTCATTCTCTCAACACATTTGGAAATGGTGTCAATCTCTCCAAGTCTTCCTTCCTAACCATTCTATTGGTTTTCCTCAATGTATCTTTCAAGATGATTGTGTTAAGCGTCACCTTCAAAAAGCCTAGAAAATCCTTTTATTTGAGATTATCTTCTTTATTTGGAAATGTTGCCTAGATGCTTGGTATCAAAACAGAAACTACAATGAATTTGACTACGGTATGAAATGCTCTATTGCTAGTATTGTTTAACTTCAATGTCGAGAACTAGGCTTTATCAATAATATTACCTTTTTCTAA
>MNCI01005642.1:107404-118857 GCA_015680685.1 Gnetum montanum | reverse complement strand
GTTATACTTTTTCCATTTTGTGTGTGTGTGTGTGTGTGTGATCCACCCTGTAAGTTTGTCACCCAATAAGTGTTCAGAATGATGGTATGAACTGTTTTCATATTGATTACTAATGTTTGGTTTTTACCTTTAAGTCACGATGTTGATACTAAGGTATGTTTCTTTTGATATGGCAGGCAATGAGACCACTTCATCCATCCATCCACCAGTTTCTATGATCCCTCTAGGCTTGGAAATGTATAGTCCCCTTCTAATAAGAACTTAACGAATCGGTGACCGGGTATTTCTCAAACTAAGGAAGGACTCAAGGATTGAAAAGGGTGTGACTTCAAGGGAACTTGATGCTTTTGTGTTGGCCGTTCTCTTGGGTGCTTGGATGTTTTCTTTTTGAGTTTTTCTTGTTGTTCCGATGTTACCCAATTATTGGAAGCTGAGTCAATAAAAATAAGAAGTCTTTGCATGGTGTGGTTCTCACGCATAAAAACAAAAAAAAAAGAAAAAAGAAGAAGAAAAAGCAAAGTGAGAATTCAAAGCACACCCCTTAGATGAATAAACTTGGGCTACGAGCACTGGTTATGGAACCAAAAGTGTTCCCTCTAACTAAGGCCCTTCTCGCTTCCTGTTCTCTCCTTTGTTTCATTGGAATGGTGGTGACTCTTGGGGAAGGCATTCTTGTTATCCAAGTGGATGGTTTAGCTGAATGCATTGATGTGAAGTCACTGGATGTGGTTCGTTTGAGGCTAGACTTGGAATGGGATTTGCTAAGTCACATTAATCATGCAACACACAAGGGGCTATACACCATCTTGTTCTTGGGATTCCATTCCATTTTTCTTCTCTCCATCCTTCTCTCCATTATTCACCTCATTGCCGGTTGTATCATTAGTGTATATATTGTGGTTGATGCATTGTTTTCTTTTTAGTAAATTCTTGCGGTTAAGACTTTAACTCTTATTCCAAATGACATTCCCAGAGCCTACGGACTCTTTGAATGTGGGTTTGTCAGGGCATTAAGGGCATGAGCCTGCTTTGGGGAGGACCCACTGACATTCTTATTTGGAGCAACTGTTAACTTATTTTCCCTAACATTTTTGCAATTAATTTTATTTTGTTGATTACCATCTTGACATCCATTTCATCGATGCTATAGTTGCCCCTTTTTATCTATCTTTCTTACTCCTTTTCTCTCTCCATTCTAATGCTACTGGAGATTCGCGATTAGTCATGGGGGTACGGGGCTCGATTTTTTCAATTTTCTCCTAGCCCCGAAATTTTTGATTTTCTTCCTAACCCCTACATCTTCGGTAGGCATCATTAATATATCCCCAGATCCATATTAGCCATACCACAACCTAGCCAATGAACTTACACTGAAGCAAAGTATTAATTACATGATGATTCATTTACCCTTGCTAATATATGATTGTGTTGTGTGTGCAGATGGCGACCATGCAATAATGGACTAGATCTGGAGAACCACTTGGAATGGAGCAACGTTGAAGCAGCTCTGCAAGGAGCAAGATCAATGGCATGCTTATGGATGGACAACAAAGGCGCAATCTTGGCGTTGGCAGCAACAACACTTCTTTCTCTCTCTCTTTCTTTCTCAGCTGCCAACAAAGGCCTGATGTCATTGTAATAAGGTGTTCACCCTTGTTGTCATGAACACCAGTTTTGTCAAGTCTTATAATGATGATTCGTTCACATGTCATCCCATTAGTTCCATTCCCCTCAATAATTCCAAACTTTCTCGATATTATTGTAAGGAACTTGAGGATGAGTTTTCATTTAGTCATGAGGGTATGATGAGACACGATTCGCATGAGCCGCGATATTGCGGCCACCACGATATCACATCCCATGCGATATTGCGTACGCGATATCGCGGTCCACTACCAAATCTATAAATAAGAGGCAGCACTCCCCTTATTTTCCATCCTAGGCTAGAAGTAGGGAAACTCTGGCAGATTGATCACTCTAGAGATAGAATATTTTCCATGTGCCCGCAGTAGGAGTCCCCAAGTGAACAGATCTTTATTCAAGCAACATTGTACCTGAACACAAGTTGTGTACGACAATAAAGACATGCTTTGTGGATAAACCTTGCAGTGCATGGAATAGGATTTATTACTTGTTATTTATTGCTTGTTATTTTCTACTTGTTATTTATTACCCTGCAGCAGCGCGGCATGAGTACGACTTGATTACGAGCATTTACGGATGTGTACGACTAATCAAGGAATCGGCTGCTCATCGCAATTAGATTCTCTCACCCTCAACTCCTAGAATGCGAATTGAGTATGACTTGATTACGAGCATCTAAGGATGTGTATGGCTAGTCAAGGAATGGATGCTCATTATGCTTAGGCTAGTTAAGTGCCTCAGTACAACCACTTCGAGCACATGTGTTACGCGTGGTGATCCGAGTAACGATTAGCATTTGGTAGCCGCGGTTGCATAGTTTAGGGTGTGTACGGTAAGTGGGAACGGATGCTGATGCTAGTTAATTTAGACTTAGCTCATTAGTTAGAGTTAGTTAGTTTTTCAACCCTTCACCTCAATAGCATAGGAGAAAAACATAAAAGACTATAAAAATCATATACCTCGGACTTACTTAACCATACACCGTGACAACTACAAGTAAGTTTGGGAAGACAACGAATGATTAACGCCAAGTGTTCCATGGGGCGTGTAGGCATTTAGTCTACAGAGTTTGACCGGATCATGCGTGCTACGCTCGTTTTGTATGGTTGAGTGTAGGGGTACCTCGCCACTCATCAACAACAAATAGAATATTGGAAAAGTACATAAATTTCTTATAATCAAATCTCTAATATATTATTCACTAATTATAATATCTAGTTTTTTGGCTAAGAATCATAGTCATCTCCCCTAGAATTTGTTTCACATAAGAGAAAAATAGAGGGGGAAGTTAATCATTGTGACTAAATAGGAAAAATAAATTACAATTGCTTCCTAAAGAGTTTTAAAATGAATATTAGGGAGTTGGAAGCTCATGCATGGGGGATTGCTGCATCTCAAATAGGTTAGCATCTATAAGTTAATAATACAACCAGTAAACACCTACTCTTAGTTTCAATATGTGAATTATTTTCATGTTGGATGTTTACTCTTTATGCACGTTAACATTTCAAATACTTTACTCAATAAAGTATAGTGCACATGCAAGACTTCATTCACATTTGTTGTATCTAGTATCAAAGAGTGGAGAGACTCATCTAGTTTACAACCCATTGAAGCTTTTAAAACATTCAAAGAGCTAAAGTCATATAGTTTATACTTCCCTCTACATCTAGAATGGGAGTTTGAATGAAGAGTCATCTCTGCTATAAAATCAAATAGTGACACTTCTTGTCCAGAGGTTTCCTATAATTAATGGACCTCTCCCATATGCTAGTTCTATCATCAATAGCATCATCATCACCAATAGCTATAAAACCATATTAATAACAATAACAAATAAAACATCAATTATGATAACTTAAAGTTGTGAGTGACATGCATATTCCATTTTTCTTTTTACACATAAGCAAGGAATGAATTGCACTTGTCTATCTACAATCTCATAGGTTTCTAGGTTAATTTATTTATATCTCAACAATTAAATTTGTTTTGGTTAAATTACTAGACCAACTTTCATGTTCCCCTTGAACAAGGTTTTGGGTTTCATCTATTAACATCAAAACTTGCATGCTATTCATCACAATCCTTTACTGGATGTCATAACAAATGGCATATGTTGTGACTTAGTCATACATGTTGCAACAAAAGTTGTGATAAAGCCTAATGACTTGCAATCCATCTAGATAGCTTACAAAGATACTAAACTTCGTGCCACAATAGCTGTAACTCAAGTTTGCAATGTGTGAATCTAGAGGAAGAGAAAACAAGCTCAAAAAGTAAGGTACAAGGTCAAAAATACAAACCCTAAGATTCATGCATTCAAATTGGAGAAAGAATTAAATAATTATCAATTGGTATTAGAACATAATGAAATTTAGAATAGTAACAACTCAATTTATCATAAATTGAAATCAAACATCAAATCCATCCAAAAACATATCTACAAAATTAATGTACTAGTACAAATCCAAATTCATTACACATGTACAAATCCCAAGTAATTTGAACCCAAAATGAAAATGAAAAGACTCATTTTCTCATGTTTTTTTTAATGTTCTTTTGCTCAACATGCTTGGAAATAGATATCTAGAACTTGTAACGACTTTCAATCAAGCATTAATAAAGTCATTCTTAGTGATCAACCTGCTTTGTCTACTTTCTTTCTTTACATTTGGAAATGTCTTTGACCACTTTTTATCTACTCTGTTTGGAAGCTTCAGTGTGTAGGTATTTTTCAATAGCAAGAGTGTAAGTATGACCCTAAAGGAGAGGTTTTTCAAGATTGGTTGAAAGGATGACAATTTGAAAAGGCTTTTCAAAACTGTTAGGCTTTTTCTTTAGACTCTCTATTTGATGATATCATGTACTTTGAATCTTTTTAATATTATTATTCATTTTTTGGGGTATGGCACCACACCCACATCCCCACCACCCCACCGGCCAAAGGAAAGTGACTATAATAAATTATCCTACATGAGAACTAATGTGCTCCAAATCCTCACATAGTTGAGATGTACCTATAGAGGCTTGATTCTAAATGAAGTACGAGTGATGAGTGGTGAGGTACCCCTACACTCAACCATACGAATACGAGCGTTACAGGTGTGATCTGGTTGAATTCTGCAGACGGACTAGTTGTGGCACCTAGACAATTAGCCTTAGGTCGCAATTTGCTGTCTTCCAACCTAGACTAGTATTATCTTTGTCACGTATGGTTTAGTCCAGAGTGAGGTGTATGATGGGTTTCTAATCTAATGCTACTCCTAAGGACAATGGAAAGTAATGTTTACTAAACTACGAAACACAGGGTGAGAAGATCTAACTAGCCTAAGTGCGATGAGCATCCATCCCTTGATTATCCATACATACCTTAGACTTCGTGCACGACTACCACTAGGATTACAAGCGTAGATCCTAGCTATGCTACTGGGTTACCAAGTAGTCACACTTAAGAGCTTGTAATCAAGTCGTACTCATTCCGCGTTTTAATGTGAGATAAGGGTAAGAAGAGATTAACTAGAAAAGTAGTAAATAACAATTAAATAAATAAATAAACAAAGTGAATGCTGCAATGATGAAGTAATCTCGATCTTTATTACCAGTCATGTGCGTGTCCAAGTACGTCACACTTGAATAAAGGATGCCATACAATTACATTCACCACACTGCGGGCATACACTGGAAAATATTCTAACTCTAGAGGGATAAAACTGCTAGAGTCTAGCTACAATCTAAATCTAAAACTGAGAAACAAGGGAGAGCTGCCTCTTATTTATAGGACTGGCGGCGAGTTACGATATTGCGTACGCGATATCACAGTAAAGGATGCGATATCGCGTCTAGACATGCGATATCGCGTTTGGGCATGCGATATCGCGTACACGATATCACGATTGCCCCAAATGATGTCTTGTCATACCCCCACGACTAAATAAAAACTTGTCTTCGAGTTACAGTGATTACACAGTGGATAGGTATGGGATTATTAGATGGAAAAATGGGATGATGCCGCAATGTGGGAAGAAAACAAAATAAAGACACAACACACAAAATATACTACAACTACAAAAATTTGGAACTCATGTAGTTCCTAGTGGAGGTGGCTCCTCCATTGGTGCCTTTCCTTTATCTTGTGCTCCAGGCTTTGAGGCTTGATGGCATTAAAGTATGGCCTGGAGCTTCTCCTCTTCGGTCTGAGGGTCTTATGTCATCCATGCTAATGTTCCAACGTTTGACAGAGTCAGCACCTCCCACGGACAAGGTAGTTGCGGAAACATTTGGTTGGCCTTGACATACTAAGCCTTGAACACCCATCGTTCCTCCTCATAGGATCTGGCTTTATCCTTGTACTCATGAAAGTCTATTAGCCGTCGAGCCAAGTCTGTTGCGACATCATTTTATCCCTGGTAGCTGGCTTTTACCACCTCAAGTTCAGAATTTGCAACATCCAGTTTCTCCACTAGCTTCTTGCGCTCTGCAAATTCTACTTCATATTTGATGTTGGTGGTTGCTACTTGTTGCTTGAGCTCTGACTTCGGGCGCCCTGCTATTAACATGGCAAGATTGGCATATCTTAGATTTGCCAATTCCATGTACTCTATCAAGTCTTGAATCTGCAGGTCGCAATTTTTAACTTCCACTTGGTGGGCGAGGGCATATGTATCCAATATGGCTCGCTAGTCAGTGTGTTGAGCACTGATAGTGTTGATTTGGACCTTGGCCATATGGATCTCCTTTTCAAGGATCTGTTTATACATTCCCACCTGATCGCGGAAATGCTCCTTCAACTTCTCATGTCGTTTAGCCTCATTTTTCCATGCGCTTATCTTAATCGCTGACTTTTGATGAATGGTGCATACCTTCTCTATCGAGAGGATTCGATTTTCTCTGGCTAAACAGCTTACGTCTCGGTTGACCCGAATGAATTGTTCTCCTAAGTGATGAAAGTGTTCATCGAGAACATTTTTTTGCTTTTCTACAATGGTCAACCGAAGGTTGTCAGCAACCAGCTGCTTGTTTTCTTCCTGTAAGGCTTTGAGTGCCTTAAGATGTGCATGAGTTTGCACCTGTGCTACAGAGGCATCCCAAACAACCTTCTCTTTCTCATCGGCCACCCTTTTATTCTCCGCTATTAATTTGGTTAGTTGCTCTGTTCTAAAATTTTCTAGCTAGTTTGCGGGAAAACATTTTGCAGAGGATCTCGCTGTGTTGCTTGTAAGGTCACGAGTTGCTCTTGTAGTTTCTGCACTTTAGCTTCAGCATGCTCAGCCCTCACTTCTGTTAAGATCAGCTTCCCCTTTGTGGAAATGAGGTCTGACTAAATTTTCATAACATCTTGAGGGATGTCAAATAAGGATGTCATTACTTGCCTTGTTTGGAGCAATCGATCAAGTGCATCCTCATGTTCCACAGGAGTCATTGAGGTTCCGGCTAAGGTTTGAGCATCTCGTGCTCCTATGAGATCTGCCAGTGGCACAACAGGTACGTTAAAGGATTCTTTGATGTGGTCAGTAACCACTTTTGTAGCTCCCGCAGCATTCTGGTGTTGCATAACCACCACAGTGGCCCCTTCACCAATCTCTAACTGCACTTGGAAAGATGCTGTGTTTCCTGACATTTGTTGTGACAATCTACTTTCCCCTTCTCCTATGTGAATGGATACCTCCCCCTTGTGCGATCTAATGAAACTGTAGGCTAAATGACATCATTGATGACACGGAAGATGTTTGCATCATCACGACTTCCCCAACTGACCATCTCAGCAATGGCCCTAAGATGGCTCACCAACGGTCTGTAGTCTTGTGGTGGTGGTAGTTGATCCTGGCCTATGCTAGGCCCTGCTTCTTGGTGTTGGCTGGGACTCATGGCTGGAGGTTGATTGAGTCCTGCAAGTTGGGTTGCAGTTGGTCCAGCCATCTGTTCTTCTTCTTCTTCTGGTCCCAGCTCTTTGCCAGTGCTTTTCCTTGGAGATGGTGCCTTTAGCAATTCAGCATATGAAGCAGTTTGGGCTTTTCAGAGGACATCATTAGTGTATCCCTAAATAATAGCACATTGGCAAAGCTTTCTGATGAGATAAGGGAAAGGTAGTGCCATCTTTCCTGTCTTTCGTTCTTTGAACCGCCTCAAGATCTCTGTCAAATATAGATGGGGTAGGTCAGCGTTAACCTTTCCCATCAACATTGCACATCCTCTAGCCGCCTACGTCGATATTCTTTTTAGGCCCTTTGTGGGGAAAAGGTGATATGTTCCAATTTTGAAGTAAACCCTCTCTTCCGTTGTCAACTCACCAAATGCTTTATGTCTATCATAAGCCTTCTCTAACCAATCCTTTCGCACATCGGGGTCTGAACGAGTGGATAACCAAGCAACCTTGGGCCATGTATTCGGAAGTTCTAACACTTCCGAAATGGCCTGCACAAAGAAGTCAACTATCACACCACAAATATTAACAATGGTGCCTTGCTCCCTATTGTGCCAAAATTGATACGTCTCTCCTAGGTACCAGGCACTGCTTTCAGAGAGGGTAGGCCATACTGGGGATCCTTTGAGGTGATCCCTAACGGCCTCGAGAGCGAACTCCGCAAATGATTCAAAGTTCAATTCCACAATCATCGCAGCGAATGTGGACTTCTTGTGGATGGCCTAAACACAATCTTGGGGCAACGTGAGTTGTTGTCCTTGTTTAGGCACTACAGCAACTCCTCCTTCTGCCTGCCTGGACCATCCAGTAGGAGGTTTGTCTTGATGAATGTTGAATGATTACTCCTCCTATTCTACATGTTGTTCGGCAGGTCTTTGTCTTCCACCTCTCTAAGCTCGTTTGCTTCCACCTTGGGTAGGACCTTCTTGTTGTCCACATTTCGGGGCCATCTGCAATCACATGGGCCAAGCGTTAGTAAGGTTGTTTTTGAAGTTAAGTTATACCTTACTACTTGCCTTAATCAATGATCTTATGTTTTCACGTGTGATAAGGCCCGAAAGTTTGTAATAATGAGTCCTATGACTTAGGTGGTTTCCATTTTAGTTTCTCAGTATACCTAGGGATTAAATGATGTTTAGACACAATTATTCTAAGTGTTATAGTTAATTACCCTAGCTAATGTCCTTTGGGCAATGATAAATTTCAAAAAATTTAGGCACTTTTCAGCAAGTGTCCCTCTCCCACGACTAAGCTAAACACTTTGGGTTCAAGTAAGTTCAAACAGAATTAAAATTAGAGGACTAGCGAGCGAAATATAGTGAGAAAAGCAAGGGTCGCTCAATCACAAGTCATAGAGAAAAATTTGAAAAACTCCCCCGCATGAATGGCAAGAAATGATGCTAAGTGTTGCAAGGGGGTCACCTATTTATAAGGTTTTAGGGACGCGATATCATGTCCTAGTGACATATTAAGCTTGAGTGAAAAACCCGAATTTTAAAGATTTTTTCTAAAATCAAAGGTTAAAATTAGGACATATGACATATGTTGAGGGGGCTCTAAGGTAATTAGATGGTTTAAAAGGCACGAATAATTATGAGGGTGTGGACTTTATCACTAAAACCTTGGGTGGTAAGAAAAAAGGTCGTGTGATGGCACATAGGAACATTAAAATTCATAGGGATAATAATAAGGAAAGAAAATCAATTAAAAAATTATGTTGAGGGTAAGAAATGGTGTGTGAGAGCTATGTCATAAGCGAAGATTACACAAGTGGGTCCTCCCAAAAGCAAGTTTCAACCTATAATGCCCTTGTGTAACCACACTTAAAGTGTCTGTGGGCACTAGAAGGGTTAAATGTAATCCACACTAACTCCACAAAACACACACATGTAAATATCACTAGAATGAGATGAAAATTCTATGCTACACGAGACACGAGCTACACTTACACGAACAGTGAGATGAGACGAACTATAGAAAGGGATTGTAGAGATTGGGACATGAGGTAACTGACTTAGGGCATAGTGAATCCTGTGTGACAAGCATGATTAAGGTGTCATTAACCCGTCGTTCCAAGATCAGGACCAAGTCCATTCCTCTAATCAGTGACATTGCATTGTTTCATCCCATAATGAGAAACTATGCGAGTACCATAACAACAAGGTGTACAATCACTTGGCGTTTCGTCCAAGGGAGGAGTGATTTTTGTTTTGTGGCACTTTTTTTTCCTCTCTCTCTCTCTCTCTTTCGATTGCTTAATCCAGAGAAGCTGCCAACCTTCAGGCATGGGTGCATGTCTTTCCAGTGGGACCCCCTAGAACAGCATTGGATTTTTGATAGTGCCCTTTTGATTACTCTTATTCCCATTTTTCGTTAGATCTACAAGGATCTTAGTACAACCACGTTGCATGATAACTCACACAAACATCACCAAAGAGAATCCACAAGTCCCCTTGATGTCACACCCTAATCATTCCCTCTTGGTCCATCCTTCTTCATTCTGGGTACAATGAACACAAAGTTAATTTTAAGTTTTAAAGATGTCAAGAATATCATTGTACCCTCAGATAGAACCTCTTATTTGTAGAGTGGATGAGTGGGTGTAATGGGCTCACTGTTCCAAATAATTGATCACTTGAGACACGATAACATAAAACACACCTTAACCAACGATCCACATGAGTGTTTTATTCATAGACGAGATTACTTACAAAAACGTAAAAAGAAAAAAAGATAAAACAAGAAATTGAAAAATGAAAAACTGGAAAACAAAAAGTTGTAAAATTAAAGAAAATGAAAAGTATTTATTAATCTTGCTTGCTATTAGAATGGGGGATATCCCTCATAGCTAAACGGTTGAGGATGGCAAGGATTAATAATTGATGACGAGGATCCTTGCGTGTTGGAAGTATTCTGGCTTGGTCATATTTACCCCATCGGGTTTCACACACTTGATTATAATAAGTATAGTGGGGCAATTTGTACGATGCAGTTCCCGGATAACGAGTTGATCCACTATGATGTTGGCGACCATTAGATGGTATGCAAGGATTGGGTTGTCACTCTCCATTCATGTGTTCATTGGGCCGTATTGTTGTTGGAGTGTGAGTTGGTGGGGCCCTGATGAAGTTACATGAGGCGTTGGGTTCAAAGGTAAGGGTGGACCACAGTGTGGGACTTGTGCTGAGTTGGAGGATGTAGTGGCCTCGGAATTGTGTTGTCCCTTCTTATGGTTATGTTTAAAAAAGGGGCGCTTTGGATGTCGAGGAGGCTTTTCACTGTTGTTGGTAGAAGTAGCACAAGTAACGTTTGTGGGTTATTATGGTGGTGCAGACACCTTAGGAACAGTTGGTGGTGATGTAGAAGGAGGGAAAGGATGAGAATGTTGAAAATTAGGAGGAGTATAAGGTGCACAAGGTGGTGGTTGTGTTGAAGGCATGGGTTGATAGTATTGAGGAGAATGGTACTGTGGTGAGATAAAGTGCGTTGGCCCAGTTGGAGAAACAGGATGTTGAACAAGATAACCATTTGGATCCAGATGATATGAAGGGTGTCTCCAGTCTAGTGGTGGTCTCCCCCACAATTGGGATTGTTGCCACTGTGATCGAACACAGTATCTTTGCACGAACTTTGGATGTAACGTGCTTCCCTAGTGCTCATATAAATGTAACAAGATTGGGCATTGACCCTTGGGGTGATCGTATAGGCATATGTTACATTCATACATATGATTGGCAGTTGAGCTCTTATTTTCTTTATCCCTTCTTTTCGATTGTCTAATGTTTTGTCTTGCTTCTTGGGTTGTCAAAACTCTATCTCCAATAATGTTAATAAATTCTCCACACTTTTGATACGTCCATTCCAACATCTTATTGATCTTTGCCTCGAC